>CAJUYG010000122.1:315938-337008 GCA_910591675.1 Galerucella calmariensis
AAGTAGCAAGTAGTTGAGTTACTCGGCAAGGTGTGCGCCAAATGACACGCACCTAAACCAGATATTCGCCATTCGTTGGATGCGGATTCAGAGCGTTAAGGCGGCGCCAGACATGAGGCATTCGGCGAATACCGAGCGACTGCTCGCCAAGTAGCGAGTGTGTGGACGGGTTGATCGCTACTTGCCGATGACCAATTTTAGTATTTGTGCAGTGCTCGCGTAGTTCCCGTTGTGTGTCGGTCTTTCGAAGCAAAATCAAAGGAAACGAATATTTGCTCTATATAATATTGGCGCACACCTTGCCGAGTAACTCAACTACTTGCTACTTGGCGAGCAGTCGCTCGGTATTCGCCGAATGCCGCATGTCTGGCGCCGCCTTTAGGGGGTCTATTCACTAACAGTGAGAGCTCCTATGAGAGTACACACTTATAAAGTGCGCATGCGAGCTCTCTCGAAATTGCAAATTATGATATAGCCCGCATGCGCAATTTATAAATGTGTACTCTCGTAGGAGCTCTCACTGTTAGTGAATAGACACTCTGTTCAGTTTGCGCTCATGGTTCCTCAGCAATCAATTAAACGGTTACAATATTATCAAATTGACAATAACCATTTAATGTTCACAATACTCCAGCACAAGAAGTGCTAGAGCTATTACTTTTGCGTCTCTTACAGCAGTAAGCGTGAGAAACGGTCCTCGTTAAAAATATTGTATTAAAGATGTACCACTTCTTAGCATTTACTGTTCAACTGCTTGGTTATTAACTGCTTGAGGACACATTCCCGATCTTACAAATTAATACTTATACAGGGTGTTTCATTGGGAAGGGCCTAACTTTAACTGTGGTTGGGGATCACTTTGGTGCTTCCAAAAACCTATATTTAATGTGTTTTCTGCACTTTATAACCGAGATACAGGGTGTTTTATAAATTTATTCTATTTCTTTCGAACCTCATAACTTTCGAGTTACCCTGTAGATTATTTTGAAATTTGGTACACGTTATAACCATTACCTAGAAACTCCATCAAAAGCATCTCCATCTCCATTTTACTCTTGTTATTCTGAATGTAGAAGTGCATAGTTTCCAAGTACCTATCCTTATACAGGGTGTTCGGGATATTCGAAATTTTTTAGTGGTCTGTACTCGTAAAACATACACTCAATTGAATTTCTGGGATGCTTCTCTAGATGCATTAAATTGATTTAATTTCAAGCTAAAAAATAAAAAAAACCACTGTTAACCCCTAAAACGTGCATAAATTATAACTTTTACGGTAAATTTTTGAAAATAAAATTATCTGCGGAAAAATAAAAAGGAAGTAAGTAGATTCTACTCTTCATACTCTTTCCAATTATAGAGAGCAATTTCAAAAAAATCTATATACAGGGTGGTGTTTTTGGGAAAAACGAGTTTTGGAATTTTTTGTTAAGCCGGACCTGCATTATCTTCATGGAGATGCTTTTGATCGAGTTTCTAGGTAATGGTTATTACATGTACCAAATTTCAAAATAATATACAGAGTAACTCGGAAGTTATGAGGTTCAAAAGAAATAGGATGAATTTATAAAACACCCTGTATCTCGGTTATAAAGTGCAGAATACACACTAAATATAGGTTTTTGGAAGCACCAAAGTGATCCCCATCTACAGTTAAAGTTAGGCCCTTTTCCAATGAAACACCCTGTATGAAATTTTTTTCTCAACTCATAAATTTATGACACGATTTTGAATTTCAGATGTGATTGCAGAAAATCTACTTCAGATTTAACGGACATGACAGACGAGATGGCGAATACAATGACCACTTCACTGAGCAGGCCTAGCTCTCCTAGAAGAAAGGGATCCATAAAAGGTCTTGCATATTTAGCATCTAGACGTAGTTCCAGAGATTCCGTCGCTTCCAATATGTCAAATGTGTCAAATGAAGATATAGGCCCCTTGAATTTCCAAAATACAGTTCGAGGACGTCAAAGGAGAACTTCAAATTTTTTGGAGTTACCTGGTAAGTGCTACTGTTACTGTTATCGATCTCTGTTAATTTTAACATTGTATTGAGAACTAAAAGATTGGACATAGCCTAAGAAACATGGCGGAAAATATAATACGTTTTTTAAATGTCACATATAATATGTAAATAAACAGAAAATATGAGATGTTAAACCGATATGATATTTTATTAGAATAAATTAGTACCGCTCTGCAAAAATTAATTTATAAAGTTTTAAGCCGAATATTTTAGAAGCCTAGAAATTCCTAAATGTTGGCAAATTTTACTACCACCAAAAAAGGCTTATAACTATAGATGAAGTTAGGAACTTTCTAATTTGATGTTTATTGAGACAATAACCACTTTGAAGTTTGAATTACTGTCTGAGTCTATAATATACAGGGTGGGGCACGAAATTTTCTTCCAGTTAGCGTTAAGTTTTTTTACTAATCTCATTGCAAAGTTAATGATTGAGTACACTTAATGAAATTCTGATTCAAGAGACCTTTAATTTATCAATAATAAATCATACAACAAATCACTTACTGTCAAAATAACAAATTTTAAATTTTTAAAAACTTTCCATCGGAGTATCATGTCATAGCTACTACCTAACTAGATGTCAGCAAATAATTGAATTTTAAGAAAACAAATTTAAAATTTCTCGAGAACTATCAGAGTTAGATATAGGCAACCCTAATACCAACTGAAAGGTGATAAATTCCCACGTTTAACAGACCCAACAGATACAGGGTGTTCCATTTAAATTAAGCCAGAAATTTATGTATTAAATGGTTAGTGTTATTCTGTCATATTAAAAACACCCTGTATATGATGGCATACCAGTAAATATCGGAAACGGAATGTTAAAAGCTTCTAGTGAGATGGTATGTGAAGTAAATGTGGTTATTCGTTTTTATTTTGAAGTTATTGTATTTTTTCGGAGGGTCTACAAATTATGTAAAATCGATTTATCCTGGAAACTGAACTAGATAGGTATAGGGAAATGTTAATGAACTTACATTATTTTTAATAGTACAATTCAAAAATGTGATAAAATACAGGGTGTTCCATTTAAAGGAACCTAACTTTGATACGGCACGCTTTTTTGGAGCACCCTGTATATTCCAAAATATTTTTAAATTATAGTCCTAAGTGATCTACATAATTCTACGTCTTATTTTCTCTAATTATATTTGCCGTTAAGACGCCAGAGAATAGTTCGTTCATAGTATCCCACCCTGTATAAATATGACTGTTTTGGTTTTGTTTATACGAACTTAACTATTTAATATTACATTAAAATAGAATGATTATTTAAGTTAAATTGAAGGTTTCAACCCGTACTCTGTGTATTTACAATCAGATATTGTAAAACCGGTAATTTTAATATTTTCTAGCTATATTTTTCAGGGCCGTATTTAGACCCAAATTTCGGGGGTCAGGTCAGTGACATTTGGGAATTTGAGGATTTGAAATGGGAATATTGAATTGGATTTTAACGAAAAAAAAAATTGGTTCAACTCAAAAAACTTATATAACGGTGAAAATGTTGGAAATAATAATAATAATAATAATGAAAAATGCGGAGCAAAAACTAATAATTATTGTGGCGGGTTCGAGCATGAAAAAACAATACTCGATTTTTAAATTAATACAACAATGCAACTGCATTCTCGATTTTTAAATGAATACAACAATGCAACTGCGGTTTTTTGGGGGCCTAAAATGTATTGTTAATACCTCGCAGAGAAATAACAAGTCAAAATAATTCGAGATACTGCGTAATTAAGGGTTCAGCGAAAGGGAATGGCATTTATTATAGAGATTCTACTGTATTAGTTTTTCAATAAGAAGAATCATTTAATTTATATCAAATTAATATCTTAAGTCTTGAGCCATTGGCTAAATAATTACCTTTTGTTGTATAGGAATTACTTAGTCAGACAATATTACCACAAAAAAAACACATTCAAGGAGTCATTCACAGGAAATACAATGAAACGTCATTTTATTTTTAGAATAAAAGTTCACGAAATTGCAACATCACCTCGATTTATAACTGATTCAAGTAGTCTTTTGTTACCCCTGACTCATTAATTTTGAAGTTAGGTTTCATTTCAATATTTAAAAGCCTTTTGAGTGCATTCGGGATCGAATCCTAAAGCTCTAGTGAGATTATTACGAGAAGTATAATTAGGTCTTTGAATACGGGGTGCAACACTAACGTCCCTAGATTCTCATTGGATCACCACATTATAAATTTCATTGATTTTTTCCTCATCTGTTTAAATCTCACTAAATATCAAGACCCCTTAAACCACGAATAAATTTTTTTATCACAATTGTACAGACACATAGCAAAAAGGATTATTTTCTGTGATAACAAGAGAGTGAGAATAAATTGAAAATAATTTGACAGATTTTTTGAAAACTTGTTGCCAGGATTTTTCCAAAAGGCAACAAGTTTGAACAAAATCTGTCAAACTATTTTCTAATTTATGGAACTCGCGAGTTATATTTGCCTAGATTATTTTTTGATTCACAAACTATCATAAAAGTATTGAAACATTTAATTCTTTTCTTTTCATGTTATAATCCCAATCTTTCAAAATCAATGCCAGAGTAGCTGTTGTAGTAAATTGATCCAGAATATAATTTCTTTCTTTGGTGAAGGTCTTATATTGCTTGTAGGCAACAGACCTCCGCCCACGGCCTCGGTCTGTTTCCAAGCAACAAGCTTTCGAAATCTGTCATAAAATTTTTCCGAACAATTATCAATGTCCTTGGATTATTACTACTGACCACTATCTGACACTTGCTAGGCAAATAAAAGCCACAGTGATTATTCCCGAGAATAATCACAAGATATTTATTCTCACTATAATAATGACATAATTGCTTGAAACTTACCCTTGTGAGAAATAAAGAAGCATTTCATTGGTTTTAAGAAACGTCAAAAAATAATCAATAAAATTATTCGTTGCTAGTTACAATCTAGGTTATTTAGGAAAAAATCTAGCCGTATAGTTTCATGTAGGTACAATAGAGACTTTTAGCTTGTCTTAAATTTCTCACGTATCCGTACACGTAACGAACTGCGCATGTGTAGACCCGTTACGTCTCTGCCGATACGATGCGTTGAACGTATTGTTACGTACCTTACTCTGTATACTTAAACGTTTCCCTATCCCGACCAAAGTCAGTATTCCGTGCTATTTGTGCTATATTACATCATCTTCCTCGTATAGCAGCAATGGATTATTTAATATCTCCCCCATTTTACGTTTTACAAAAATATAAAAAGGTAAAATAAGAAAACTTTGAGGTTATACAATTAGAAACAGAACGAAGCGATACGTTTTCTGCTAAAAAGGCTTTCTTGACAATTTCTTTACGTCAACGTAACTCCAATACGGATACGGATACGTGTAAAAACTTATGACCAGCTAAAAGTGTCTAATAAATTGATAGTTAAAAACCCTTGACAGCTTCGCAATCATGCTTAAAATATTTTGACAGCTATAACCTATAATTATAATTATAGATTTTGAGATGGACTATGTGATTAAATTTAATAGAGGTAATATATAGTATTAAACTAGTACCTTTGACATCTATATATAACACGCTTTACTAAAGTGACATTTTATTTGCAGGAAACTGCAAATGAAGTAAATAATAATATATGATTATTCACTTATTTTTATTGTTAATGTTGGGTCAGTACTTACCTGTTAGATATCTAACCCCGTTTCTCTACACCTATTCCTTGAACTTTATTTTCTCCTGGTAACGGGAGAATTAAATTCAATCCTTCCTTTAGACCGTAACTCATTGTCCTACTGCACAATTTCTACAGATTAACCTCTCATTGAATAAAGTACTAATGAGCTGAAGTAGAGATAATGACCCCCTTCGGCGAATTCTATGTCTGTCGGCTTTTTCTCACTCTGCATGTAATTGGAATTTAATTTCAGAATAATCAGTAATCTCGAAAAGACTCAGGAGTTCTCGCTGCACTATTTTGCTTTAATGCTACACTTTCAAATTCATCTAAAAGGACCTATTCCTCATTGTTCTTCTTATGTTTCTACAATTTCTGTGGATAATTATCATATCAACATTATATATTTTGTTGTTTGTATTTTGAACCTATTTAATCTAATTTTGATTTTTCTTAGATTTACTCTCACTACTTCTCAAAGAATTTTATCAAAATGTTGTAAGCATTGTCACACTAAAAAATAAATACCTATACAAATCTGTTTGGTTAGTTGAATACAAGATAATCTCTGCGAGCGGATATATCGACCAGCTGATTTAATTTTGGGATTTATCCGGGATGAGATGATAGTAAAACATTATCTAATCTGGGATTGTTATATCCGAAATTCCCATTTCAGTGAATGTAGTGCAAACATTTACAATTCGACAAACACAGTTGGAGATGGGAAATATGGAATTTCCTATACCTGCGTAAACAGTGAAGTGGGAATGCATTTGGAAGGATAAGTGCGACCGATTCGTGCCTCTAATGAAACATATACCATTTGCATAGATTGATAGAAAAGTTCTTGTGCAAAATTTTAGGATATAGAGACTATGCAAATACTTATTGAAATAATAGTAGAATGGTGTACAGACGCCTCAAAAGCAATAAAAGTGACGGATAGGGATAAACGGGTAAGGAAAACTTGTGAAAACCCCCAATTATCTTTTGAGCGAACATTTTCGTCATATGAAAGTGTACCAAGTTCAATATTGGATATAGAAGACAAAGAATTATAATTATCATCATGTCGGATAGTTAACCAAGTATTAAAGCGTTGTGGTCTTGCTTAATCAGTTTCAAGATGTTATGGGAATGCCTAAGCAAACTCAATTGATTTAGACGAGAACAGCATCGTCTCATCTTACTGTGGATACCAGTACACACTGGAATAGAAGGAATTGAAACAGCAGATGAACTAGCAAAAAACTCTTGAACCCTTTTGAGGTATCAGAAATAAGCAACGCCGAAAAGGAAAGAAGTTCTGACCAAAAGCAAAATTTAGCAGGGCTTGGACAATCAAAGTCACTCGTTGGAAGAAACAACCAGGTAAGAACAAATAAAATTTTAATTAAAACAAAGTATTTATTGCAACCGCCTTTAAACATCAGTTACTTATTCAACTATATTAGAGATTAATTTCAGTCACTTTGGCAATCAACTTTGGAAATTATGAAAGTTACAAATAAATTTACTTCCATTACACCAGCATAGGGGTAATGGTGATCTCCCTGGAAGCAGCTGCTCCGCGTGAGTCCATAGCCTATAGTACAGCATCTCCTGCATCGTCATCCTCATCGTCCTGGCATTAGTCGTCAGAGCCAATATCTGAAACAGAAGTTTCGTTTGATTCTTGGAGGTTTGTAGCCAGTTATCGACTTATGCTTTTGAACGGGATTTCCACCACGTTGAACTTGAACCACAGTATAGGAAGGAACCAGTAGTATTACTATTATAAATTTCATTCATAAATTGCCAGAGCTCTTGATGACCTTGAACTTTTCCATAGGCGTAGGTAGCATAAGTTTTAAAATGACTTGAACATGTTATATGTTTTTTCTTCAATATTGTTAAACAGTACACTGATGAGTGAATAAATCAATATTCTCATACAAAATATTTATTGGCTTACACACACATTACCCGTTTTCTTTTTTTTACTGGTATCCATTGCAAAAAATTCTTATAAACTATAAAAATAATAATGTTTGTTTGTCCGAAAAGCCGTAAAAATATAAGCCATGTATAATAAATAATGTTATTCGCAAATTCACCACTTGCAGTTTGGTTGGATCGCAGCACAGCGCTGGCCGCCGGATGAGATACTCATCCGAACGACGTTATAGGTCACAGAGAACTCGGGAGTGTGACGTCACGTTCCTATACTGTGCTTGAACCATCTCATCACTGTGACAGGTGGATATAAAACCAGTGGCGTAACTAGTCTGACGGCGCCCCAATGCAAGTATTCTCCGTGCACCCCTATTCGTAAACACATTCTCCCCCCTCCCATAACCTCCAACGAAACTAACAACGGCATTTCTCCGTACTTCCACGCTTCCTGGTTACTATTTCACTACACATGACATTGTACAATTAGAGAAAGATTATTCAAAGAAATATAATTTATCATGTACAGTAATAAAATTTTTCCCAGAATATCAGTTTTTTGCGCCCCCCTGAGGCCTGCGCCCCAATGTACCGCATTGGTTGCATTGGCGTTAATTACGCCACTGGATAAAACTAAAACATCTCTTTTATCACTCCGTTTGAGGACACATATTCCTGTTTAATTTCTTCCATAGCTTCCATCACCTTGTTCACTTATATGCGTCACCTTCCTTTATTTTTTTTAATAGCTGCGCGTATATATTTCATTCGTTGCTTGTAATAATCACCACTCGTGAGTATTTTGCTATTCTGCATTTGCTCCTATATCCTTGCCACGAAACCGATGAGCAACAGCTGCCATTTTCTGAATTATAAGTAAGTTAATGAGAGTGTAATTGGATTTATCTTTCTTTGTAAACTTAATTTCGTGTTATGGACACCTAGGGTGAAACGGATTGGATTTTTTGGAAATGTGGTTTCTGCATTTCAGACTTAAAGTTAAATTACATCCCACAAACTTTCCGGTTTAACTGTTGATTTTTAGACAACTACCAAAATTGAATCCAAAGTAAAATGAGGTTGGGAGAATTTTTCAAATTTGGGAAATCTTTTCATGATAAATAGTTGAAAATTTGGAATTGAATACACACGAGTTTATAATGTTTTATGGAACTTCCAGACAACGAAATAAGTTAAAATCTGGTCAATAACTATTGACGATCCATTATTTAATTTGAATATAATCAAAAGTCGGAGAGAGAGAGATCCTTTCTTTTCAATTTTAACACTAAATTCCGACATAAATATAAGTAAAGCAGCTACAACTTGAAAAATGAGAGTCACATAAGAAGAACACACGTGAAGTTGCAGTCGTATGCGCGAACTTGTTGTTTTCAAAACTAGCCATATTGTAAAATTTACATTCGACTTCAAATCAGTATCGTAATGTTTTCATATTATGTAGATTAACACAAAATTAGATTCTGTCGGCCTTGATTGTGAATAATTTTTCCTTTAACGCCAAGTTTATTAGGAGGCTTGGTTTTGAAACACTCGTACATAAGCTATCTAAACGTTTTAAAATATCCAAAACTCAAAAATATTCGACATTAAGTTATTGCCTTAAAACACAACCTTGAAAATGTCAATGGTCGCGTTCATCCCAACAAAGTTGATCAGGTAGCAATTTTTAGAGTGATCCATCAGTTCGTAATTCTGCTGAACGTGCTAATAGAACTATCGACATAATATGTCAAATGTCAATAAATACAACAACAAAAACTCAATTTTATTTGATATATACGACAGTTATGAAATAGGTATTACTTGTAACCATTAAAAAATGGGATTTAAATATAATAAATTGAACTCCCCTCTTTGGAGCATACCATGAAGAGTTGAATTTCCTGACAAACTATACAATTTATGAATGAAATAATAAGTCTCCTCCAGCTGTTCACTCATTTTCACTAAAATACAAACTAAAATATCTCCAAACAAAGATATTTATAATATTTTTCCAACATATGACATAAATGACAGTTAATGCAATCAATCGGTAGCGTGTAGCGTATTTTAATTCTGATTGAATAAATGGCTGATACCACATCGCTCAATTTGATCAGTTAACAAAACACGCGTTCAGCAGGAAATTGATTATCGCTTCGGTAGCGCTACGTTGTGATGAACGCGACCAATAATAAAATGGCTGTCGGCATGAAACATTAATTGTAACGCCAAATGCATTAAACGAAGCAACATAGATAAACCAGACCGATTTTGATTTCTGCGCAAGACAGTTGGCAGACTTCAGGAGGCTTCTGCTTATGTAAAATGGAATCTACCTTTCACTAGACAAACGGAACTGCAGAGTCATACACTTATATGCTGTTCGCTTTACTTCTCACCCTTGCCTTGCTCTTGTAATAGCTCAGAACTCTGAAATATTTGTAAGTAAAACATATAAATAAACAGCTTCGGGATACTTTTCACAAGCGGGCTATTGTTTGAGAGCTAATAACAATCATAATAAAAAATACTTTTTTAAATAAAACTAACTGTTTCTTGAAACTTCCACTCTAATAATTATTTTGATATTTAAAATATCATCGTCAGAATGACCTGAAGTAACATTTGATGTGATGCCTGTGAAATTAAAAGTTACAGGGTTAACATTTGACCCTATAATAAAACAGCCAAGAACGAGACCTGTAAAATATGTATGATACAGTAAATTATTTCAGGGGAGTATTGATTTCGCTCTTCTTAAAATAACAAATAGCCGAGCTAAAGCTTCAAACAAGCGATTTTGCATCAAACTTTTAATTTGTAAGAGCTGAATTTGATACGAGTCTCTAATTTAGCACAGCTCTTCGGATAATTTATTATTAGTGTTGATAATGAAGATAGTAAGAAACTTCACGAGGTGAGAGAAAGTATGTAAGGATTGAGAGAAAGATTGGAGGAAGATGTGTAATAAGGAGAACAGATGAAACATTAGGACTAACAACAAAAGCCGATAAAGTAAGTGAAAATAAAAACGGGAAGCACGGAAAAAGTAATTAGCTATAGGAGGAGAAGGGTTTGAGAGAGCTAGAAGGAAAGTGGGTGGATAGACTTAGAGTCTCAAGGAACAGGGAGGTGGTAATAGAGGCAAAAAAAGGGTTTGAAGTCATAGGAATTCTGAGAGATGTGGAAAGGGTTACAGGAGCTAGAGCGGTGGAAGCGGGAAGGACAACAAAAACCATTAAGATGGTGGAGATAGATCCGTGGAGTGAAGTAGAAGTGATGAAGAAAATAGAGGAATTGATTGGGGAAGGGACAAGGGTGATGAAAGTGGTGAGAGAGAGGAACGGCACGAAAATGGCGGTAGTGAGGATGGAATGTGAGAAAGCGGAAGCTTCACTAGCAAAACGGGATATTAAGCTGGACCTAAATAGGGTGAATTATAGAGGGGAGAGAGGAGGGTAGATGTTTTGGATGTGGAGTGAAGGGTTACCAGGTAGACAAGGAGAGTGGAGATTAGGGACTGCTGGCTATGTAAGAGCGTGGGGCACATGGCCTGTCGACTGTCGGCAAGCCTTCCTTTGTAGGGTATGCGGGGATAGGGGACACAAGCCAGGGGAGGCAGATTGTAGTAGGGGACGGAATGGAGTAGATGTAGACGGAGATGGAAAGAATGGGAGGTACCCTCTGGACCCCTCAGAGGGGACGAGTCTGAGCAAGTAGGAGAAAGGAGAAAGCAGATAGCGGGAAGAAAATATGTAAAGGATAGATGGAGGGTGTTACCGATGAATCTAGTGGAGAGCATGATTGTGAAAGAGAAGACATGTGAGAGGTAGGAGTGATAGAAGGGAGTAGATGACGGAGAGTGTGTGAGGGACCGCCGCCCGCCTTGAAGTATGCTAGGGTAGTGATTTCGAGGCGGGAGTAACGACGAGCTTGAGGTGGGTTTGGTTGGTAGGCATTCCCTTGCAGAGTCCAACACTGTCTGGGTACTGGTTAGGACCCATTCGAACATGAGTTTCCCATCTCAGCCCGAAAAAAAAAGCTATAAAAGGAGAAACATAATTGGGAGGATGCAAGGTAAAAAATACAGACGCCGTACAAGTGCCGCCAGAAAAAAATCGAAGTAGTTAAATAAAATTATGATTAAAATAGAACAATACAGCAAAGGTAATTGTTTCAAACAGTAAAACGGATTAAAATCTCAAAATATACTGGATGTAAAGCAATACTTTTCAATCACAAGCATAGAAAGGTACCGGGATCGGATAAACTAGTTAATGGTTTGGTAAAGGAAGGAGAACAATATGGGACGAAGAAAGGCTGTCCAAATACCAAACAAAGAGCCAATTCTATTGAGCAATCGCCCTACTCAATAAAGAGTATCAAATAATAACATCTCTAACCAAACACTGGAGAGCAAAAGTACGGAATTAAAAAGAAAAAATCGACAATAGTTGTAGTTTATGAAATGACACAAACTATAAAAAAATGTATGAATATGAAATTGGCAAGTATTGTTTGCAAGCAGAATATCACGCTGATCATTTGTATTAATATCTAACGAACTGGAGTATTTAATAAAGGGTTTTGTTTTGCTTTTTCAAAAAACTGTTATGAGCTTGTACTGGCGTCATTGAAATATACTCCCATCAATTATTAGTAAGGGTATCACATTTTTTCCTGTATTTTTATAAAAAAATATATAGGTATTTATTTATTTCTAAGGAATCAAATTGATAATAAAATGAATTGATGGTGTTGTTTGCTTGTTCCAGTATAATATGCTAAGACCAGGACTATTGATTTTAAAGCCAAATTATGAAAAATCGCTTTTACTCCATTTCAGGTCGTCCCTCCTTGTCGCTTAACTTTATTCTTCTTAATAACCACTTATACTCAGCCCCGAGACTGAAATGTAAAAAACAAATTATAAATGATGAACGGCGAATAGAACTAAATCTGGTTGCGAAGCTGTTAGGAAAAAATTGAGTAATCTTGAGTTCACAAAAACTGGAAATTGAAATGTTAACAGAAAATTGGAAACGATGGGATTTTAGTTAATAACATGCAAAATGAGCTTGGTATTTTTTATGCAGTGCGAAACAACAAAATTTCCGTGCACAACATATTAAATAGTATATTGTGTCATGAGTGCAGAATAGTATATTAAAGTATAGGTGGATATTAAGGTCTTTAAAACACGCGCAATTTTTATAGAGCAAGTGTTTTAAAGACCAGTTATCCACGAATACTTTACGCTATTTTTTTTATTGGTGCACTTTGAAATTATAAATATTGGTCTAAGCAATAACTACTGTTTGCACCGGTTGCAGTTATCTTTTGGCTTTAGTAACTCATGATTAACTTTATCCATTGATTAAAAGTTAAGTGTTTTGCACCATTTGGGCCCGGTTGTAGATGCATAGTTCAACTGTGGTTCTGCGTTGAACCGAGTTTAATTGCAAATTTTTGTTGTAAGTACGTCAGTCACTACTGAACTGTGGTTCAAATAGAAGTTTACGTGAACGGTCCTCGAAGGGCGTTCAAAGGCGGTTCAAGAGGGTTTTGGCATTTGACGATTTGACGTTGAGTTGTTAACCTTAAAAAGTGAGGTTGAATATCTGATAATTCATTATTTCAATCAAAAAGAACAAATTATTAGAAGAATTAACCGACGATGAAGATTTTTTACAAATGTTGAATGGTTTTTTACATCCTAGAAGACCGCAAACCTTTAGAAATAGACCCAGTCATTTTGAAATATGGTCTGATATTGAATTTAAATGTAGATTTCGATCACTCGATTAGAAAAACAAACTGTGAGATTAGTAAGCTTACTTCACTGATATTATGTTGTGTAGTAGAACTTACCTAATTTTCAAGTTATTGGTCCGATTATGTAAAGCAAGAGGTGAAGGAACCAGAAGGAAGAAGACTTTTTTAGAGGAATTATTTATTTATCATTTTTATTTAAAAAATGTATGGCGTTTGCATTACCTGGATTTTTTAAATGTGGCTCTAAGTATAAAATTAATTTCTTTATTTAGCTTGTAATAGACAATGAAAAGGTCTTACGGTATTTCAAACGGATTTTTCTTTCTATCGGATGATATTGATGTTCATTTTGACTAATTTCATGAAAATTTAAATTTAAATATTCAACTTATAACAAACAGTGTCAAAACACTCCTAACGTCGAATATTTTGGTCGGTGTTATCTTCACAGCGAAAATGTTATTATACATCGATGTAAGTTACATCAAAAGCGTACAGAATTGCTTTTTCGTAACATCTCTCGACCTTGAAGATTTACAGCGCTGTTACCGCTAACATTTTTGTACAGAATAAGGCCATAAGGATATTAAAATATTCTCTTCTTTCGAACTGAAATTTGTTGATCGTTTTTTATTTGCTCTCTCCATCAATTTTCCACACAAAATACAACAACCACCACCTTTTTGTTTACAACCACATACACCTGATAATTCTCAATCAACACTGTCAGTCAACGATCAAGTTTGGCATGGGACATTAAAATTTTAGATGAAAAGCGTAGTTCAGTGCAACCAACGTGACCTGAACGGCGTTCAACCAAACTAATGTTGATCTTGCACTCTACAACGAAAACCAAAATGAACTCGGTTCAAAGTTGACTGGCAGTTCAGTTAAACTAACGTTCACCTGTGACATATACAACCGGCCCTAAGGGTTAGTAAATTATTTGTTAGGTGTAAGTTGGTATCTTGACATTTAGGAATAATTTGAAAAATAGCAATTTTGTTGGTAATAGTGGTGTCAAATATGACAACTATTAGATATTTATATTTGTAAAATTACCCAAACAAAAGATAGGAGTTTTCAATAGGAGCGGAAAGAGAAAAAGATCAACAAATTTCTTTCAAAATGAGAAAATAATGTGCTTGAATTTAATAAGAAAGTACAAGCACATAATAGAATGCAAGGAAACAGGTGAGTTAAGCTGGAAGGATAAGGGACAGGCCTGGACAAATATTGAGAGGTCATATAATAGTTTAATGCTCAATCAGATAGCTACGGATATGTAGATGTTTTAAAACGATTTTACACAAATAAAAAGAAAGAAATCTTTTTCTAAAAGTTGTTGCTAAAAAGTGATTTTCCCTCTGATATCTTCTTGGAATCACAAAGTTTAGTATGTCCAAGATTTCCAGGTTATCTTCATCTTCTTCAAAATCCATTAAATCATATTTTATTGAAATAGGAATTTATCCCGCATATTGACATAACTTTAATTATATAATAATTATATATCTTAAACCCTACCTTACTGTTGTTTGCACCGGTTGCAGTTATCTTTTGGCTTTAGTAACTCATGATTAACTTTAACCATTGATTAAAATCACAGCACACCCTCTAGCAGTTTAACTCTCATCTACAATTTGTATCCAAGTTATAATATCGTGCCCGGCCGCTTGAGAGCGCATTAGTAGCGTGACGTTGCAGAATCGCCCAATCGGAGGACGGAGGGAACGTCACGTGAACTGTCAATTATTGAAAGTTACAAAATGGTTATCACCCGTCAACTTTTCAGTCAATATTTTACCTTTTAATTAACGGTTTATGGTAGCTATATATCTTTAGAGTGGATTATGATAATCAATGATTTCAAGTTTCAAATTCTCCGTGGTGGAACTGTTTTTCCGAGATTTTTATATGTATGTATTTATTTATAATATATATTTTATGTATATATATATTTAATATAAAATGATGAACAGCTTCGAAGTTTTCTTTCAAGTTTCCAAAAATATTATTGAGATTTCTAACGTAAATAATAAATTATTTTTAGGATGTAACTATAAACTATATATTACGTAGAATTATACTTATAGATCTCACTGTATATCTTATTTCATTTTTTGAAAAATAGTTAACAACAATAGCCAGTTTGTCGAATTTAAGATAAAGACACTCCTGTATTTGGTTTATTTCTTGGTGTACATATTGGAATTTTTTACAGTCATTTGAGTGTGAAAAATATGTGCACTTTGAAATAATTCAGGGATATCCATCTTATATTTAATATTTAAATATCCCGCCCTTATGCCCGATTTCACCAACCGTCTCGTAAAGTTAGGTAATATCCAAGTCGAATTTAGGAATTTCTAAATGCACGTGGTCCAACGTAAATTGCGTTTAGAAATTCCTAAATTCGACTTGGATATTACCTAACCTTACGAGACGGTTGGTGAAATCGAGCATTAGTTATTTCATATTTCCCGCTCTTTTAGTTATTCTTCTTCTTGCTCCCTTTTTGAGCTATATTCTGAGGGATAATTTACCCTTTTCTTGTATGTCACAGATTTCTTTAGTTCTGTGCTCTATGTATACTATCGCAGCGCGCGGCTGGCGCGGCGGACGGTCACAGTATTAATACATTAGATCTGAGATTTAGTAAAGGAGTTAGCCTGCTAGAGGGTGTGCTGTGATTAAAATTGAAGTGTTTTGCACCATTTGTGGTTAAGGTAATGGTTAGTAAATTATTTGTTAGGTGCAAGTTGGTATCTTGACATTTAGGAATAATTCGAAAAACAGCAATTTTGTTGGTAATAGTGGTGTCAAATATGACAACTATTGGATATTTATACTTGTAAAATTACCCAAACAAAAGGTAGGAGTTTTTAAAATGAGCGGAAAGGGGAAAAGATCAACCACCTTCTTTTTTCCAAGTGAGAAAATAATGTGCTTGAATTTAATAAGAAAGTATTATTTCAACCATATATACCCTGATAGCTTATGGCTGCTAAAGCGTTTCATGCATAAGTGACATACAAATAATTTGAAAAATAGGTAAATGTAACAGTGATAAAAACTTTCAACATGACACTGTATACTCCAGAACGTTGGTGTAATAAGCTTGTTTCGTTTCTATAGTCGAATCGTGATGTATTAATCTCCCGTTTCACATGAGAAGAAGCTACTTGAAGATGCAGTCGTATGCGCGAACTTGTCTCAAAACCAGTGTCATTTTGTGAAATTGACATTCGACATCAAATCAGTAGCGTAACGCGTTCACATTTTGTAGGTGAATACAAAATAACAATATTAAACATGTATTTATCGTATGTATAGTTTCAATAAAACATATTTGGGAATTATTTGGAGCTTTTCGAGATAGGTTCACATACAATAAACACTGGTGTATGAAAATTCTTCGATTGGAGATGTTTTTTGTAGCGCCAATAGCTTGAAATGGTCGTTACTAGGCGACATAGACAAACAAGACCGATTTTGATTTATGCGCAAGATAGTTGACAAACTTCACGTGGCATCTTCTTATGTGAAACGAAGTCTACGCTTCAAATGTGGTACATTGAATCGATTTAATCTTTGGGTAGCTCGGACTTTAAGTTTGTGCCGGTGGTAGTATTTCTTAGTGTTTTTGTGGAAGCTGGTTCTCCTCACTACCACAGGAGCTTTTCCACTAGGACTTAGTTTTCACAGGTCTCTTGTAGTGCTTAAGGCTAATGTACAACCTGTCCAAAATTAAATGTTGATTTCTATGTCTATGTCTTCTTTGGAATGATTGTCACGTATTGTTGATGAAACTTTTGTTGTCTGGTTATCTGGATATGATTTCTTCCTCAATCATCTTCACGACATGACATAGTTCACAATGGAGGAAATTAATTGATGTTCACTTTTTCTTGACATTGTCATCATCAAAAATCCAATCAGCGGTAACAAACCAACATACACCAAACGCTGTGGCCAATTCACAATATCAATTCTCCCTCAACTCAATTCAGTTGTTAATTCAACCTATTTATTATTAAATTCAATAATAAAAAAACGTTATGAAAATAAAGAGAAGTGTCCAATAACATCTTCGTCTAGAAATTCTGCAAACTTGTGCAGTGCGGCACATGTTAATGAGATTGTGTCACTGTGCGCCTTAGATTTTAGCACATAATTTAAATTTTATATTCCCATAAATTTTTGCCGGTTTTATTTTTCAATTAAAATTCACTTTTTAGTCTCTCTACTTAGATCATATAATAATGTTTCATTCCTTCAGTAAAGTCAGGTATTTTTTATAGAGCACTGCAATTTGAATATAAATGAGAAAATGTGTCAAATCGCAACCTCGTTTTTGCACGATTTATTCATTAATACCTTACGGGTAGGATTTAGACGGACACGAGGTAATATTAATTTAACGTTTCATAAGCAGTGCAACAAATGAATAAATATTTAAATAATCCAATATTACATTTACATGCCATTTTGCTTTTACGGAAATAAATCATTAGAGAGCCTGGATAAAAATCATGATAGTTCCTGATAAGGAAGGTAATTGATTATTGGAAATTCTTCTTTCCAACTTTGGTTACCAAATTTGACTACATTATAAGTTGCACAAATTCACTTCCATTGGTTTTCATGTAATAGAGAACACGCATATTCCATATTTTGCTTAGACATTAATTTATAATGGTGAAGTTGATATCAAAAATTACTAATAGCAGGTAATAAACCATTTTCCATTGGAAATTACTTCCAAATTTTAGAATAAAATTCAAATTTCAATGCACTCTCCGACCACCCCCGAGGATTTCCGAACGCTATGGATGATACGTGTGATGTCATATCTCTTGTTTGTTTACTTTTGTCAATATGGCCGGTATTGCATTCTTTCATAATTTTTGATTAAAGATATGGCTAGCGAAGGTTTTGTAAGAGCACAAACTGATAACTTGCCCAAAGTAGACTCATTTATGCTGCTTGAATTTATGAAGTTAAATGTAGAGGAAATAAGAGGGGTTAAAGCATTATTAGTACAATACAAAAAAAATAGGAACAAATTCCTGGCGAGGTCAAAATTGCCCGGGAGCAGAAAGTTTGACCCGTGTTCCGATATCGTCAAAAGAGTCAAGCGTGACTCAATTCACAGGGTATGATAGCAGCAGAATTCCTCTTTCACATGAATTTTGAATCATGAGAAAATATGCATTTTTCACAAAGTAATTGAATAATTTGTTCCCCCGCTGATGTGTAAATACACGGACTGTGCTCTCCAACATACAGCACAGAAGCTCATTATTCGAGGTGCACTTGGTGCCGTTTTTCTCGAAACCGGTCAAATTTTCGAGAAAAATCATGAAGACCATTTTTGTAGAAAATTAACTGAACTTCAATTTTTATCTGAACCAAAAATCTCTAACTGCCATACTTTAGGAGATATTGACTGAAAACCTATTTTTCTGGTCTTTTGGGACCATTTTCTCCGCCCTCGCACGCGTTTTCATGCAGAACTTCGTCTCATGTTTAATGAGGTACCAAATGCAACTTCCAGCCGGAAGATGAAAATAGGGCGTAATTAATGTTAACTTTTGTTTCTTTATTTACTGGAAATTCATTGAAACTTATCGTCTATGTTCAAAGCGTATTTATCTTAGAGCGGTCAGTTGTAAGTACCTACAAATACATTTATCAGAATTATTATTACGTTCAAAACGGATTTGATAATGTATTCATGGATATTCTCAAAGAAAGCGTAGGTAACCTATAAATCATAGGTAGGTGTATATAAGCCATTTTCGACCAGATTGACCGGAATAAAAAGTAATATTACCCTAATGGACTATCAGAGAATTTCTAAGGTTAATTGGTTACTGAATATTGATTTCCAATTATCGCTATTGTAATTTCCTCAATTACAATAGTAATCTGTGAATCGATCGTAAAATACGGAGAGAAAATGTATTGGAATTGACCATTGCAAACACTTGTTCAGGGAAGTTAATTCACCAGAATTATAAGGTACCTATATACCTTGCACCATTAATAAATTATCAATATTAGGTAGATACCGGGTGTAATGTCCTTTAGGCATGAACCAAATTAAGAAACAAATCCATTCGCGCGAAATTATACAAATTATCAAAAAAGTGATAAAGACAAGTTCAACGCTGAATAAGCAGTATGTGATTTATTAAGGCTACACGACAATAAATAACAATAATATTACATCAGTTTGAACTTAGTAAAATATAAGTAAAATATATATGTGGTATTTATTGGTTGTGATTCAATTCTTGTTTGATTCTTATTGCATTTTCAATTCATTCATAATTAATTCTTATTATGATCTAGTTGATATTAGGTTAATATTAATAGTATTATAATCTAAGTTATGTATATTAATCAATAAAATAAATATAAGTACAGTTTCCCAGTGAACCAGAGAGTTTTATTAAACATAAATGGGCAAACAGGACAAAGGGACGTACACACAATTAATGTGGACAACCATTTAATACACGGGTGTCTATGTTCAGCTTTCCAGATTTTTGTAAAGATGATTATTTTTTTATTCAAAATATACAAACCTTTCCCTTTCCGAGAGATTTGAAGGGTTGAAATTATTTAATTGTCTATTCAACTGCCGGTGCTGTGATACCTTTTCCTGAAGTATAGTTCTCTCAGAGATCAAAAGATAGATCAGAAGATCAAAAGAAAGGTGGTTCTCAATCAGAGCTGCTTACCAGCGGACCAAATTTTTGGGCTTAAAGCGCTGCGCTTGAAACACGAGCATTACATTACCAATAAATATATGCGGCGCCATTATTCTATAAACATTAGTCAAAGTCAACGTTTTCGGGGTTCAAGCACAAAAAATTCGGTAGGTACTTCAGGTTCAGGGGTAAGGCTACACTCAGACGGACCACAGCGACGCGTCACGACAACTTATTAATAGTGGTTGTTAGTGGGCGGAGGTCGTGGTTATATTAAAAATGCAATAGAATTAGAGCAGTACTCAGACGAACGACTTCTTGTACTTGATCTCAACGACGGTCGCTACCTGTGGACGGTATCACCCACAAAATTGTCGTTGTTGGTGGTTCAATGCAAAACACATGGACGACAACTGCGGCCACTCCTCGTTTCTCCATACTGAAACTGATTAACACCATATGTTATATATGATTAACACTACTGAACACCATTGTCGTCAATTTAAGTCAACGACAGATGACGACAACAAAAACACAAGCTATGTGGTCCATCTGAGTTCAGACTTTCGGGAAGCTAATCTGTGTTTCAAGCGTAATGACAGCTGGAACCCGTACGTCGAGCTATTGCGCTCGTGCTCGTTTGCGTGCTCAAAATGGTCAATTGGAAAGTGGCTCAGAAGCTCCAACGCTCTCACAAGAGATCGTTAAATCGAACAGCACGTAATAAATAAATATTCCCGTGTCTGTCTTCCTTGTGAAATTTCCCTCACCCTCTCCCCTTCGACAATTCAATTGCAGCTAGCGCTTTAGGTGGATGGTTGTGAAACCTCATTTTTTTATTCAAGGTTATTCCACAGAATACACCATGGGCGTACATGAACTGCGGACCAAAAACCATAAATGATTTTTAAA
>CAJUYG010000122.1:342008-360552 GCA_910591675.1 Galerucella calmariensis
GTTACCATTCGTAGAGAAGTTTACAACACTTTATTTTCACCCTCCAAATTTTATTAATGTAAGTGTAGCCGTTCGAAAGATACGATGGGGAGGGGAATTTTGAATAGCACTGTACAACAAAATAAAAATTTTATATTCAAGCACCATACTTATTCTAACTTTATATCATTATTCACTGAAATTCTTTCTGTTGTAAACAGATATTATAAATATATAATCTATTATTATTGTATTGGTTTTTAAACTTCTTGCATATAGTGCATATAGTGCTGCATAAATACATACTTACACATACATATAATTTCGATAAAAATATAGAAAATAAGAATAATTTGGTTAAACAATAGCTCATTATTTTTAATACTGGATGGTACTCCAAAAACAGAAGCTAAAACTTATATTTATATATTTCACAATATTTGTTGAGCTGTTAAATTAACTTTAACAATTCATAAATGGAGTTTAAAGCTACATCCTCAATCAATCTGCTAGCGAAGTGGCACTTCAGCACGCGTGCTGCGAAACGGATACCCATCCTCAATCCTGTCAATTCAGTCTGCCTGAATGTTATCGCACATGCGCATTTTCATTGTTATTTTAAGGTAACGAGGTAATTAAAAAGTTCAACCTGTGATTATTCTCGTAAATAAAAGCAGTTACTACTTATCAAGACAACAAATTAATATAATTACGATATTACAAAACAATGTATGTTTGTTTACGAAGATAATAGAATAAAATAGGGTTAGTGTACCTAAATTATTTTCCCCATGATTGAATGCGCATGACACAATTTGGCACGCACCGAAAAAGCTTGCAGCTTGCAAGCTTGCACTTCCAAGTCGGCGCGCATGTCAGCACGAAATTGAATTGAGGATGCTTACGTTTAAACGTCATTGTCCCAGCACGCGTGCCGAAGTGCCACTTCGCCACTAAATTGATTGGGGATGTGCCTTAACAATTAAAGCTTTGTCGAAATAAGTCATAAAAATAAACAATTATTATTTGAGATTCTTTGGTTTCACTTTTTTGCGTGTAGTTAACATTTGATTTACATTTTTTGAACAATTTTCTCAGTGTAACTTGATCCGTCATCTGTAACCGTCAGTTTGAAGGTCACGAAATTTTGCCCCTAAAACATCAAATGATTTACGCCGGCTTTCGTTTCTTGTTTGGCTGGTGTATTCTGTGGTTATTCTATAAACTCTTACTTATCAAAATCTTGCATTTGAATGATGACTTCTTGAAATGCCAAAATGAAATGACATAAAACCTTGTTGCATCGCCGTTGTCAAGATTCGATAAAGCTTTGAATAAAACTCGATTATTAGCGATTTCACACCGTCTCGGATATGTCCTCGACTATTAGGGCCATTCGCACCGGTTACACTTAAACGTTAAGTGTCACTCAAATCCACTAAGTGTCACTTAGTCGTTCGCACCGTATTTAAAGGCACCCTTAACGCGACGTTAAGGATACCTTAACTAAGCTCAAAATATCCACGGCGCAAACGAAGTTCCACTTAAGTATCACTTAGTTAAGTATGACTTTTTAGGATAATCGGTGCGAATGGCCCATAAATCACATAATAATGTCATTATATTAATAGCTATAATCTTCGATATCTATTGGTAACACGCTTTAGTAAATGCGACAATTGACAGCACATTCGAAAATTTCACCCATAAAAAAAGTTACTCAATCAGCTGTCAGCAGCGATTTTAAGCTAAGTCGAACCAGTCGGGAACTTTATATTGAGTGCTTCTCAACTAGTTTGAGGAATTATTATTTTAAAGATTACTTTGTTTTAAGACTATCTCAAAGTAAAAAACTGGTATTGTGCCTACGTTGTTCGTAACTGACTCTTAATTATTGATTCAAATACAATGGTTCTTATTTTCAAGTTTTTTCCACTTAAAAGCTTCTTTGAAAACTGGTGAAGATAATGGGGAATACCCCGAGAAAGTTAATGAGCGCTCTTATATTCTACGACTCAAAACCCAATCCATTTTTCGCTTATATTTCAACTTTACTTGAATACATTTTTTAGTTCCAGATCATATCAGACCGAGAGTGTGCTCTCTGCCAGAAAAGCCCTACAATCCCCGTCTTAATGATGAACTGTATCGGTTGCGAACATTCAGCATTACTAACAAGGGTGGAGTTGTAAACTGCGGGGATTCTATAATTAACAGAAGATCCAGGTCGAATACTAGTGTCAATTCAACAGCCAGCAAGTAAGTTATTTTTTAAAAGCATTAGACGCCAAATATGTGGAATTGGATTTTAGCGACAGTTTTGGGAAATATTTGAAAGAGTTGGTTGAAAAAGCGATAGCATATAGTGGTACATTTCCTTTTTGACAATTTGTTTTGCATTAATAATATACAGTGTGTAACAGTCAAATAGAATAAATTCGATAACTAATAAATGAGTGTGTTGGGAAAAGCGTCGATTTATATTTTTGTATTTTTGTTTATTTCAGTATAAAACTCATAGCCAAAGTTGGGTACAGACCGAAAAAAAGAATTCGCGAGCTGTTTGAGAACAGTTGCCGAATTGAACCCGAGCAGCTCCCAAACACATCGTCCACACAAGAAGAGTATCAGTTTCGTGTTCAGGTCGTTATAAAATATTGGAACTAGAACTGCACTTATTATAGCGAACAGTCAACGTCCACACACATACTGAGTTCGTCACGTGTTCGCAAACGAACCCTTTGAAAGTATTAATTCAACTCGGAACCCCAAACGAACTGTCAAGCTGCTCTAGAACTGTTCGCGAACAGGCGTATACACCAAGCTCGAAAAAGATCGCAAACTATTCGAGAACAGCTCGAGAACTTGGTCTGTACCCAGCTTTAGCAGCTTGTTGTCTGCCTGCCTGACAGTAGCGATCAGTGTCAGTGCTTTTGTCATTTGAATTTCGTTAACTGTTAGGTAATAATATCAGAAAAATTGTTCATTTAAAGCCGCGTACACATTGGTGAAAATGTATGTTGTGTGTTAGAATTCGACACAAATTTATGCTAGTGTGGACGTGTTCGCTACGTACAAGGGTTCGCAAAAGTTTTCGCCGCAGCCTACACACGCGATCCGTGGCTTGTCGGCTTTAATTCAGATATCAAAGAGATTTGTGCCGCAGCAACGTTCTAGTGTAGACGTACTTTTCGCGAAAACCAAGATTGTCACGAATATAATTCCACCATGTCTGATTCAGTGATAATAATGAAGTGAAAATGTGCCGCTTTCATTGCTATGACCAATTTGATTGAGAATAAAAAATAGGAATCAGTCAAGAAAAACAGACACGTGGATTAAACATTTATATCAAAATAATTTCTTTCCAAGCGTTATTTTTTTGGTTTTTAATAAAATGCCATTTATCCTTTGGATCCCACAAAATCCTCTGATTTTGATATTGTATCAAAAGTTGAAAGTCGTCTTTAGTGAGATTCATTTTACCAACACTACATTCTAGAAACCGCCACACTGCCACACACACACACTGCTCGGTTGCCCGGTTGCCGAATTCGCGTCTAAGATATTTGTGCCAAACCACAGATTATAAAGAGAACAGATACGAATCCCGGTAAAACATCAAACGATTTTCAGCTCTGTCGTCAATGACCTTGGACCTTTAACTCGGCATGGCCGCGATGCTGCCAGTTTAAAATATTTTCTGAATTTCTTACCAAATTGCACTGTTGACTCGGGGACAATAACAATTTCTAGTGCCGGATCTAGTTTCTGGGAAGTTTCCACTAAATCTTCAAAACTGCGCCAACAATAATCATAATCGAATATATATTTATGTATTAATTTAATGCCTATATGTACATTCCTATGATTTGTTATAAATAGTCATTTCTCTTGGGAGATTAATTAATAAATACATTTTTTGATAACACAAATCATTACAAAAATCAACCAAATTTTAAATTTATTATCAAAGGGAATACAATATACACCTATGCAATAATTTGTAGCACCAAAGTTAATATCAAAAACTTTAAAATTTCTTTTATCTTAGGCCAGGATATTAAATTAAATACTCTCATCCCTTGGAAATCGAAAGAACTTATTTTTCTTTCCGAATAAAATTTTTTTGGACAGTCTCTGTATGAACAATACACACCGCCGTGATGTTTATCCATTTTATAAGAATAATAATCTATACCACTATATTTTTATAGTTAATATTACCACAACGCACAATCGATTAGTCAAATAACACAATTAATATCGCCGATTGAACACCTTCAAACAATGAAGCAAACAAAAATGGCGTTATGAATTTTGAAAACAGATCATAAAATACTTCAACCTAGAATTGTAACTCCTATATTGTCAGCAGTGACTACTGTTTTAACTGCCATCTGAAGTTTGGCCGCAGGAACTAAAAAATTCAGCGGGAATTTTAAATATCAAGTTGATGGAGAATTTTTTCTTTTTAAAAAATAAATCGACTGTTTACCTAAAGAACACAACATTCAGCTGCTTATAAAAATATATAAATTATAACTGATAATATTTCGCCAAATCTTGCATCAGAGCTGAACATATGAGAATATTTGGCAAACTTTTGTTGATGAAAGATTTGGTGAAATACTATCAGTTATAATTTATATGTTTTCATAAAAGCTGCACTTTGTATTCTTTTGGTAAAAAGTCAATTTATTTCTAAAAAACTTGTGCAGCAGAGTAAGAGTTAAAGCAACATAATGCAACATTTTTGCAGAAGGTAAAGTTTGCAATATATAATTTGTGTGTCTAGGAAAAAGTATATGGTGAACGACAAATACTTTAAAGAAAAAGACTTTGGGTAATTAAATATTTATTTAGTGATAATAACAACATTTTTAACACACATACCTATACATAACACATACAACATACTACCTAACTAGTTTATTTCCAATATTCTGCTATTTTCATCCCTAAAATATAAGTATTTTGTGTTATTTTTTCATCCATGTGGTCTGGCATCTAGTTCTAAACAATTCTACAAGGAGGGTCACGTATGAAGTACCTATACTCATTTCTATAGTGTCTTCTCCTTTGAAAGCGTTTTTTAGAACAAAATTTGATATAGCTGCTTTCATTATTGGATCAACAAATATTGAATCCTTGTTAGTATTCATGAATTTTGGAAATTCCATATCATCTCCTCTTGAAATAATATTAGGTTACTTCTTAACACCATAAAAGGAGAATCCTAATTATTAATTAACCTATAAACTTGCACCTAATATTAAATTTAGGTAATTACCTGGAATGAATAAAGTGAGAACAGCTTTTCTTTTCAGCCTCTTTTTCCTGGTACTTTACAGTCATCACTACAGTGTCCAACACAAACACGGGAATTTTGGTATATTTGTTTTGAAGGCATGCAGTGTAACTTCACATTATTAAGATTTCTCAGCCAGGAGTCAAATACTTCAGGTTCACGTTTCGGAAACCGATGTTAAGCACTCGTTTTGTCTCAGCAAACCGGAACACAACAAAGTTTTTTACTTGGTTTGTTTATTTTTCCTTCCATTTTGACATCTTGACGTTACGATTGTTGATTATCAGTGCCCTCTGCAGTTTGACCGCATCGTAACTTAAAACAGTCTCTCCAACCCCAGTTACAATTCTAGGTTGAAGTATTTTATGGAACAGATTACAAGTGATTTTGAGCATGTTTTGACGTTTTGATTATGTTAGGTTAGCTTAGCCGTCACCGTTATTGTGCATGGTTGCCAAGGATGTGGTTTATGAAAAAAGTATATATTTATGGTATGATTTTCATACATTATAATCTTTTTAATTGTATAATTGTTTTAATGTTAATAAAATTGATTTAAAACAAGTACTTATCGAATATTTGTATCTGTATAACTATCACACTTAAAAAAATACCTATAAAATATTTGACCTATGATCGTAAATTCGAGGGAATATTATGCAAATTGACAACCCTGTTGACAAATTTCGCGAAGCAGCCCGAACGGAGTCGACATAAGACGATGGGCATTCAAATGGGTATGTCCACCAATCTCTCTCTCTTTTTACTGTTCTCTGTCAAGCTTTCGTATCTGTTCTCTTTATAATCTGTGACCAAACGCTACATTCAACGTACTTAGAACGTAATTTTTTACTAATGTGGACGTGGCTTTACAGAGAGGCACAAAAGAACTATTCTTCAAATGATTGAGTTTCAAAGAAACCCTCATAATTCTCGGCAAAAAGCAGGCCCACTGTTCATCGTTAGCCCCACATCAATTTTTCGAATATTAAAGGAAAGTCATCCCAATAAAATGATTCCAACTCAGGAGCTCATTTTTGTGAACAAATTATGGTAATGTGATCCAGTTAGAAGATGTTTCGTTTATTTTGCTCAATTTACAATAAATTTGATATTTTTTTTAAGTATAAAAAATTGGGTAATCGTGTAAATAAATAATTTAATTGTTATCTATTTGTTTAAAGTTCTTAAATCTCAACTGCGGATTTCAAAAAACGTATACGGAACGGAGCAAGACGTACCTACTAAATTTTAAGGACCACCACATATTTTTTTTAGCTTTATTGAATCAGCTAAGCCTCTTTGACCGATATTGATGTTCAGATATTGTTATGCAGCTTCTTCGCGCATACGACTGCAACTTCTAGACTTCTAGTGGGTGAAACGTAGTCTAAAAGAGTAATATTCCATCAAAATATGATAAACCGATCTTAACGGTAAAAAATTATGAAAAAAAAGGAAAACTCACATTAGTGGGAAATAGCTTCAAGCAACGGATATAAGAATTTCGGGCTGTTACAAATCGATAATAAATGGGATAGAATAATATCATCTATGGAAAAATATTCTTCTCGGGCGTGATGTTTTTTTTTTACTTTGGTTTGATACTGACTGGCGAAAGAAAATTTATCAGATAGATCCAAAGTTGTCAGTTCCTCAAATTTAAGCCGATTTACAATAGGTACAGTACCTTTGTTTGTTTTTATCCAAGCTACATGAAAATAGATGATTTTAAAACATCCTGTCAAATTATGCTTTCTTACTTGGTTTATTTAACTACAATTCGTTCCGTACGTTCCCATGTTTCAGGATAAATCAATTTTAGAGTTTAGCTTTGTACTTCGTATAAAAACCAATCTTATAACAGAAAGTATAATACATTTATGTCTTTGAATTGCGGATATGAAAGAGGTCAGCTATAATGTATACAATGAAAATGGCTGGTATAAAGCTTAGGCTGATCATCTAAAAGGAAAGGCTAGTATTTTATTTGTTCAGTGAATGTTGGATTTGTTTGTATGCTGTGGTTTGGCCATGGGCTAGTTCCAAAATCCTGAAATACTTCAATGTGTAAGGTTTTTTTTCGTTAAGCATAAATGCACTGAATTATATGCTTTATTTTGCATATTGTTTATAAAGAATAAATATACAGAGTAAGTCATGAGGAACAATACATACATAAAGCTCATTTACGATAAGTGTGCAATAACAAAACATGACAGATGTTTTACATCGTTGCCACGTTTAAATTTTTTTCCTGTTGTTGGCATAAAATTACAGTTCGTTCGGTGAATCTTTTCCCATGTATGAAACTATTCACATACTACTTTTTGTAGTACTTCTCTTTCCTACTCACAGAATCTAAACCCCCGAAATGAAACCGTTTGTTCCATTACAACATAATATAACAAACAGAGATAGCCATATGATGAATTATTTCACATTTTTACTCATTTTTTTGCCCCTTGCATACAAATTTAATTAAAAAACATTTGTTATAACGACTTACCTACACCCGAGTGTTCGAATTATTCTGGTAAGCAAAGATTATTTATCTACTTATTATTTATTTACTTCGCAATGAAAACTAACCTTAAATTGACATTTCATCACGGTTATGGATAGAATTCCATCAAACTGAATTGTATGAAACATATTTTTCTGGGACTACCGCCATGTCAATGTGAATTCAACGCTATTGAATTAATTTGGACAAATTGCAAGTCATATTACAATAAATATATTGGTAAAGATAAGTATATATTCAGATAGCTCTGTTATGAATAAGTGGAAAGAGGCACTGCAACAATGTCATCAACAAAATTACCATAGATATAAATACTGGTGATAGCTCTGATTCTATGAGGAAAATTAAATGAAATTTATTGAATATATTTATGAGTCTTAAATAAACTTATTTAAAATATTTATTATTTATTTTCACAACCCAAAAGTTTTTTATTTTTCATTGTTGAACCGTATGGGTGGGACAGCCCAATAGTAATGGTTGCTAGCCATAACACTAAAAAGGCAGTTCTGATTTGCAAAGTTTCTACTGAGGAAATTGTTATTAATTCTAACTCTTATGCAAGTAAATTTGCGGAATAAACCTATAAAACTCTGGAATACTAACAGTTTCTTCAAACTAAAGGTTTAGGTAGCATATCGCTAAATGGCTGTGAAATATTTACAAATATCTATAGCTTCAATAATAAATAACGCACACCGTCATTTTAGCCACATCCTAATTGAAACATCAATCTACGACCTACGTGTAATTTAATGTATTGATGTATTGCGTTTGTATATGAATGATGACGCATGGGAAAAGATTCACCGAACCAACTGTATGTTGATAAGTTGTTTACTGTATAAGATTACATTCAACTCAAAAATAAGTTCATTCAAATAAGTCCAAGTTTGAAACCCCAAGTTTAACTGAAAAATGTTATATTCATGCACATGTTGAATTGCAGTATTGAGTAATAATGTATTTATTAAAAACTTACATATCTTACAGAAGTAATAGGAGTTACCGGTCCATCGTTATCTCGTTCTCTCAAAATATGATATTAGGGATGCTACCATCTCCTTGCAACCAGTTGATAAAGACTTGGGCATTGCGACTCAGTGTTCGATACTCTCTTTTAAAACCTTCCGTAGCTAGCATGATTAATTTTAACAAGAAAGCTAACATCCGTCTCTGAAACCGACTAAGAAAAACCTAACTAACAAGTGGAAAAAAATATGACCTTGAAATGTTATACATTGAGGTGGAAAAAAATATCTCAGCTGTAATTTTGATATTGAGTCCACCACACGGAAAAAAAATATATGTTATATCAACTAAATTTATTTAGTCACTTTTATTTGATTAACCCGATTAAATTTCATTCATATCAAATACTGAATGTATTCGTCCGATGAAATATTAAAATTGCCAAAACAAAATGGAATTGTCGACGTAATCCTAGAAATTTCTTGAATCAAAAATGGACTTATCAAGTGAAGTATTTCCTAATTCACATCAAAGTATTATAATATTTACTCAAAAAAATGATTCATTCAAATCAAACAAATGAACACGCTTGATTCATTCATACATTTGTCAAATGAAATATATTTTAACTTACTTTAAGCGAATAATATTATTAACTCATATATAATATTTGGTTGACTCAAACAAGTGAATTCGCTCGGTTCAAAATAAATTTTTTTAAATGAAGCATTTTTCAACTCCTTTTAAGCGAATAATAATATTAATTCAACCTTAATATTTTCTTTTCAATCAAGCATGTACACTATATTGTTTAAAACAAAAAATGAATTGGCTTGGAACTTAAAATCACTGAAGTATCCAATTTCAACAGTCAATTTGAACTATTTATTCTTTTTTGTTTCAATAGATGCAATAGTTCAATCGGAATAATTTCATATTTGTATCGACTGATTATCTGTTTCATTCAAAATGTTGTTTCTTAGTTTCTATCTATCACAACTTTTTCACTTCATTCTTCATTTTATAATGTTCTAAGATAGGAGTTAGATCGTTAGGTGAGTGATGACCTGTTGTCTGGAAATTGTTCTGGATTAACGGATTATTCAGATAAATATAATTACGTATTCTATTTACAAATATTATATTATCTCCTGTCTTCCGAAAAGATGTTCATTTTTGGTTTAAGATGATAGGTAGTTTGTCTTGTATCAGTTGTATCTTAAATATATCGCATACATCACATTCTAAACGAAACATGAATTTAAACTGAGATTAAACCCGGTTTTAAAAACAGTAAGTACCTAATGTCTTTTTTACAAAGTTACGGTACTTTGCTATGTCCTACCTAACCTAACCTAGGTATAATACCTAATTGGAAAATTCAAGAATTTCTTTTATGCTTGTTCAGAACATTCATTGAACTTTATTTATTTTTATTATTACTTCTTTGTAGATCAACATATATTATGATTTGATTTTCCTTGATGCCCTTATGTTGAATTTGCAAGTGGATTGGTTCCAATTTATGGAAAAGTTATTGCGGTTGAAAAGAAATGCAGTTAGTGGAAGTTTGATTTTATGTTTTATAAATATAGAAATAGAAAATTAATATTTTATTTTTGTTATTGTTTTTTCTTTCTAAATAAAATGCTATGAAGTATATTTAACTGTTCTTTTTCAAAGCACTCAGTATGTTATGTCAACTTAATTTTTATATTAAAATTAGCAATCAGTTGATCAAACTGATTGCATTTCAAGTTCAATCAACATACCTATTATACTTTTCAACTAAAATATTTAATTTATCGGATACATTCTCAAAATTAACGCAAGCAATTAATTTTCTTGATTTACTTATGAATTTCGTTGATTTAGTAATTTTGTTATTCAATTTAACAACATAATTCTTCACCTGAATCCAAAATTTGTTTCGAACCAAGCAAATAAATTGATATGATGATAACGTTTGTTCATTAGATCGTTTATTATAATTTGTTCAACAAAAAAAATTGACTTAATCATTATTTTTCTCAATTGATTTGATCATTTTTCAGATTCAATTCAACAAAACATTCACTATGTTGAAGCAATAATTTTATCAAAATAATTTATGAAAATGGTCCGGTTGACTAAATATTTGGTTCAGTCAACAAACGTTAGTTGCATCAATACTTTAACCTGCATTGAAACCAAGAAATTATTTTAAATACTCCAAAACAATATTTTGTCGTGCATATATGACACTTTAATTCAATTGATCCAAATAAATTTTACTTGATTCAACGATTCTTTTTTTTCCGTGCAGCCATAGAAAATCAGCTATTGATGATGGCCAAGCGCGTTCACGATTTCTCCGGGAATAATCGGAAATTTTCTTAGGTGTCGGTCTCACAGACGCCGTGTTAGCTACGGAAGGTTAAATAGTTATGAAAATAACAGATCAAATTTTACACAGTAAATAACAAACTATAAAATGCGAATGAAAACGACAAACCAACACAAGAAGTTCTGATAAAATTGTCTGATTTTGACAACATAAGTCTGGCAACCCCGGACACGGCAGCCAACTTGTGGACCGTAACATTCTCGTTATATGATTAATTATTCCATTTACACTTTGGATATTTAGATTTTGTTCAGTGGCTGCAATTGTTACTACAAATATCAAAATTGCAAACTCATCGCAAATGATTATACGTGGAATATTTCCCTTAGTATTAAAGGAAATATATATTAGTAACAAATCCAACAACAGAAATATAACATTCATTACTCTACCGAAATCACAATTTACATTTGCATTCTCAGTAGTATAGATATGAATGAACGAATTCTATTTTCTTTTGACGATGCAAATGTAGCTTGGGCGCCAACTTATTTTTTATTACGCTCTTGAATAAGTAAAAAGAGTCAGGTGATGAGAAAAATACAATTCGTTGTTTGGGGAAGTATTTATTTCATATTTTGAAGTCACCGATAAAGCCTCTCAACATACCTACTTCTATGACAGTGACATAAAGTGCTGTCAAAGTGTAAAGGAAGAATAGTCGTAGTGTAAGGGAAGAAGAAGAACTGGATTATATTTCCTAAAGAAAAAAAAGAGAATTTTATATTTTTGTAGATATTACGTTAGAAATATATTCTCGTTAGGAGACAAATCCACCAGTAATAAATTAATTTCAGGCAAAGAATAAAAGCTGTTATGAGATTTTTATTTCTGAAAGGGATACCGGGAAAACGGATAATTATAATTGGACGATATAAATGTTATGTTATAAAAGTACCTAGTATTGTTTATTTAAGCATCTGCAAAAGTTGCTATGCCGGATTTTAGAAAAAAATATTATGCCGCGCTACAAAGAGAAAAATTGTTTACAATGCTGCAATCGAAAATAAGGATAGTTAGTTTTTCCATAACTGTACAGATTAATATATTGAGATGAACCATTTTCAAGATGCAATATACTTTATATAATTTCTTAAAAGCTTATACCTACTCCATTTATATATTTTTAGCCAGTAAACGCGATTACTAGATACTGGGAAACGAAAGAGTCTTTATAAAAAATGATCTGGAGCTCTTTCTTACGGACACAAATTATTAGTATGAGAACAAAAGCATGGAGACAAAGTAATAAGATAAAGATAATTGTAGAATTTTCCAATAAATGTTCCATCGACCGTATCAGAAGTAGACATGCCACTATCTAATCGAATAAAAGATTTTTTTGTTTGTTTGCAATGGAAAAACTTGGAAACCACTTAACTGGTATTAAAAATTAAACAGCCGGAAATCGAAAAAAATATACAGTATTTCTTTCTTCCCGCATTTTACTCTTATAACACTAAAAACGATAGCATTTTATATACCTTTAAGGACTGATTGTTAATTATAGTCTAACCGTTTGCCCTCCAGCACAATGTGGCTCACCTGTCAGTGATGTCATTCTGGAATGGTCTATGTCTATGGGTGCGTTCGAAAACTTGGTGTGTCGTATAAAAATCACACAGTGGCCGTTCGAAAAGTCGGAGTGTATACAAAAATGGTACGGTGCTGTAGCATTCGAAAATATGGTTGTCACATACTGGTGCGCGCACCAAAAACTCCCGACTAGGGTAAAATTTAAGCTGACAAAAAAGTCACATATGACATGCAGCTCAAGCATTTGAATTTATTTTGCCGATATGAACTTTTAGATGTCAATTATTAATTATAAATTATTAAATAAATTATAAAAACGGAAAAGTATGGAACGTTACATTGGAAAAAGGTAGACATATTCTGGTAGAAAATGAGCAGGATATGGCAATTGTTTAATTTTGGACAAACTTGATAAGCAACTCGCTCCTATGTTCCTTTATAAGTGAATATTCTAGTTTCCCTGAAACTTATTCACTTAGTAATAGTAATAGGTTTATTGTTCCTTCGTACATACATTACATGAACAAGGAGAGTGACCTGAAAATGAGTAGTCACACATGTAAAGAGAAAAAAAAAACATAAATACAATATTATCATAAATAAACAATAATAAAACCTAGTAAAGATTCATAATAAAAACCATATATATATATTATATATAAAACATAATGTGTCTATATAACTACTCGCATTATGAAAGGTTGGATGATCACATATGATACATTGATGTTATTCGTTGTTGATAAATGCCCTGATTGTCATTGCTCCACTCAAAAATTGATGTAGTCTGGTAAGATCCATGATATTCGTTGATAAAAGTATCGAACCAGGTCGTTCGAATGTCCTCGAGGTTTGATCAAGTCATATCTTAGGTGTTTATACATTGGACAGACTAGCAGCACGTGTTCGAGAGTTTCTGGTTCTTGACAATTGCAAATTGAGCATATCATATTGGTTTCTATTTTATAGGAGGTGCTATTAATATAGATATATAATTTTTCAGTGTTGGCTGTTCGGAGCTGAGCTACAAGTCTCTTAAATAGTGGAGCTGGGCTACATAAATAATTGTTCTCATGAGATTCATCTTGTAAGAGATATTTATATGTGGGATGGAGGATGCTAAGCAGTATTCTAGTTTGGTCATCTTGAGAGTTTTCATTCAAACATTGGTTTAGATACAATTAATATTTAAATCTAGATCGCAGTATGTGACCAGACATCGATGTAATTGGTCAACCCAGTTGTATTTTAAGTTATTATTTCCGGATTCTTTTAGCTTAATTAGATGACAAAGAGCCCGGTGAGCATATCGTTTGGGGTTTAAACTTTTTAATCTGAGAAGAAGTTCAACATCTTGTTTTATTATATGATATCCTATCTTACATGATTTAGTTTCATTTCTGATTATATGTGCCCCTGTTGATCTCTGCAAAAATAAAAGATTTTTGCAAAAGTTATTTTGCACTTTCTCTGTTTGTTCAAGGTAACGAAGAGCCCATATGCTGCTAGCATATGTGAAAGTAGGAATCACCACATTCTTATATAATGTTCTTATGGTCTCAAGGGACGATATTTGTGAATAATTTATAGTTTTCAATACCACACCTTAATCTGGCTTTTTGTTCGCGTTGTTTTAAGTTGTTTTGCAAATAATCCGTTAAAATTAAAGATAACTCCCAGGTATTCGTATGTATTTGTCAGGTCTATAACAGCATGTTTATACCTAAATTGGGGTTGGTAGCCAATATTTGGGCTTTTACGAAAAACAACTATTTTGGTCCTCGATGCATGGGTTAACGTCGAGGTTAAGACTGTCGCAATGTAATTCAAGAATTTTAAGGTTTCTTTTTAACTCTATTTGGAATTCTGCAAGTATTACCAAATCATCTGCATGAAGTAACATAATAACATTTTCATTATCGTCAAGAGTTACACCTTTGGCTCCATGTTCTCTAAAATATTGATTTATATCTGAGATGAATAAAGAGAAAATTAAAGGGCTTAGGGTATCTCCTTGCAGAACTCCTTTGGTTACCGTAATTTTTTCTGATCTTGTACCGTTTTGTTCAATAAATAAAACCGCTGAACTATACAACAGTCTTAGAATTCTCACGATCTTAGAGCTTATTCCACTAGCAAATAGCTTTTCCCATAAAAGGCTGTGTTCTACTGTATCGAATGCTTTTCTAAAATCCACAAATAGACCGAACAATTTTCTAGCTGGGAGCCGTAAATAGTTATTTATTATAGTTGTTACGATGCACGATATCGCGTAGCGGCGAGTGCGAAATTCCGTGAGTGCGTAAAATGCTTTGCAATACGAGTTATGCAATTTATATGAAAGTAATAATGGGTTACAATAAATTTATTTTTGGATAATTTTTAATATTAAAAATTTGAATTTGGATTTGATAGTAAGTTTAATTAATTTATTAAATTGATTTTAGCTCTAAAATATGCACATATCGCCCATGACAATCGATTGGCGAAGACTAGAACGTTCTATCTATCTGTATCTGTATCTGTAGAGTAGGGAGGGTGAGTGTGTAGGCTCACAGCACTTAGGTCACATGTGACTCATTGTACATCCTTCCGAGGAGTTGTCCTCCTAGGTCATTGTCCATCCTGTCCTTCTCAGGAAGGTGGACAGGTCACTAGGAGACATCTCCTTTATATCGGTAGGTGTAGGCCAAGACTCACCGAACACACACTCTCTTATTGACGATAGCTCCGGACACTCGCATAAGACATGCCTGACAGTTTCATCTTCCTGTTCACACATCCTGCATAGATGTGTGTCCACTAGCCCCATAGTATGGAGGTGTTACCTTAGTTGACAGTGACCAGTCAGAACTCCTACTGTTAAACGTAGGTTTTTCCTGGTCATCGCCAAATATTTCTTCGGCGCCAGCTTCCCAGGGTCGCCCAGAGTGATCCTGGCAAGACTGCATCCTTTGATTCCATCCCATCTCTTAAGGGATTGAGCATGGGTGTAACGTTTGGCTAGTTCCGCAATTGTCGTTAGGCCGTAGGTGTTCTATCTATCATATTAGTCGAGTTATGAGCATCTTTAGTTTTGAAAAGTGGATTTTCGAAAATTTCATGACACCATTTGGAGGAAAAAAATTTTCTACCAAAACAAATTGTGGCAGTCAATTTCTCGACCCAATCGACCCGTTCAGACAAATTTTGAACATTCTTTATGTCGAAAACCATTTTTTTGGCGAAAATCTTTAAAGTAAGGGGTGGTATGAAGACATTCATTGAAACTGGTTTCGTTAACTTCCTCATTGTTTGGGATAATAAACTCAAAATCCACTGGAATATGTAAAATTTTCCCCTGAATCGATTGGTGAAGACTAGAACGTTCTATCTATCTATTAGTCGAGTTGTGAGCTTATTTAGTTTTGAAAAGTGGATTTTCGAAAATTTCATGACTCTATTTGGAGGAGAGAAAATGATTTTATACAAAAACCAACTGCGTCGTCCCAAAAAACCCCTCTAGACGAATTTTGAGGTATGGAAATATTTCGCTTTCTGCTAAATCTCTTATTGCTCGGAATGATCGACTTAAAATCCACTGAGGTATGTAAAATTCTGCATTAAATCGAATGGTGAAAAGTGGAACGTTCTATCGTTTTATCGAGTTTTGTTGCTTTTAGCTAAATCGAAAAGATAGGTTAACCAACAACTGCAGCAAGAGACAATCGAGCTTTTGTTGCGACAGGGACACAATGAAAGCAAAAAGACACAAAAATATCATGAAAACTTTTATTTTTGTGATATATACAAATATTTCAAAGATTTGGTTTTGCCAATCTTACTCAGGCTTCCCGGTTACACCGAATACAGCGTTGCACGATGATATAAAAATATATTTGAAAAGTTATAGGAAATATTGTATTTATAGGTAAGTATTGTAAACCTCCTCCATTACAACAAAGTCTATTTTCAAGAGGCATCAAAATTTTAAAGAATTACTTACAGAATAGACTCCTATGTCCGGTTTAATTCGATACTTTTATTTCAAACAATGTTCACATGCGTTTTTCAGCAATTTATCTAAGAAAAAATGCATTTTCAGTGCTTTATCCGTGTTTCGGTACAATGTGAGCTGAGTTGACAGTGTATTATACATTTGTACTTACTCCATATTATTTTCTCCTGATTTCGAACACAATATTCAACCCAGTTGTGGTTATACCGAGCTTCAGAGATGAACATTTCGGGAAATATCGAAAGTTGCGCAGCCTGCGCGGATCATTTTATAGCTATCCTTGCTGCTGGCAACAGGTAGCTATTTAGAAGTGGAACGGATACAGGTGGCTGGGTAACTAATAAAAACATCTACGTACAAGGACGACGTAATAATTTGATGAGAAAAGAGGGAATAATAACCCATTTGTGACGCTAGAGATAAGCGACGACCACATAATAAAGTTTAATGCTTAAAAGTGGTGCTTTAATTGAAACAAAACAATAGGATGAAAGCTTATTCCGTGATTTACTGCTTATATAACGATTGTTAAAATGTGAAAAAACGTGATAAAAATGAATTATTCCGAATCTGTTATGCTGGTATATTTTGTGTAAAACATCCACCAAATCAAATGAAAAATTATATATAAAGCTACGTGAACAGTCTATCCATCGCATAAAATATTAATTTTGGAATAATATCAGATGACCACCAGTTGATTATTATTCTCTGTATCTGTATCTGTAAAGTAGGGAGGGTGAGTGTAGGCGCATATCACTTAGGCCGCATGTACATACTCTTGAGGAGTTGTCCTCCTAGGTCATCGTCCATCCTGTCCTTCCCAGGAAGGTGGACAGGTCACTAAGAGACATCTCCTTTATATCGGCAGGTGTAGGCCTAGACTCAGCGAACACACACTCTCTCATTGACGATAACTCCGGACACTCGTATAAGACATGCCTGACAGTTTCATCTTCCTGTTCACACATCTTGCATAGAGGTGTGTCCACTAGCCCCTTAGTAAGGAGGTGTTTCCTTAGTTGACAGTGGCCACAAAAATCTTACTGTTAAACGTAGGTTTTTCCTGGTCATCGCCAAATATTTCTTCGACGCCAGCATACCAAGGTCGCCCAGGGTGATCCCGGCAAGACTGCATCCTTTGATTCCATCTCTTAAGGGATTGAGCATGCCTGTAACGTTTGGCTGGCTCCGCAATTGTCGAAGTCGTCAGGCCTTAGGTGTCACTGGGTCGTAAGATATTTAGTCCAGCCGCTTCCCTGGCTAAAGAATCGGCAATGCCATTACCTTTACACCTGTCGTGCCCTTCAACCCACCCCAGAATAATATTGTTATCTGCCGAGGCGTTAGCTAAATCTTGGTGGCACTCTAGTACTAGCCCCGATATTGATTATTATTCAATATTCAATTTTTAGACATTCAAGTAGTTTCCAATGTTTTCCAAGTATTTTAATAGCGAATTTATTCCAGGTTAGTACTTATTGAAGTTGAAATTCTCTTTTTGTTATATATTTATACAAGGGCCTACCCAGGATCATTACTAGTGAGGCAAACCATGGTCGTTCAGGTTGTAACATTTTTAAAACATAATGTAAAATATAGCAGTGCTATATCATCTAAGTTATTACAATTATTTGCTTGAAAAAAATCATTCTAGCTACATTTCTTATATTATTATAATTTTTCTTATTCAACACTGTCTTTTCAATCCAATTCTGATTTTCATTATGGACGCTCATCAAACTCATCCAAAATTCAGTAACATGGTTACGCCTATGTATTTACAACAGCTCTATAGATTACGAATGCATTGGTTGTATATTTTCTTCCATTTTC
>CAJUYG010000122.1:369341-383698 GCA_910591675.1 Galerucella calmariensis
ATTGGCCGTGAGTCACGCTGCGTCACCTCACCAAGCTGCGTCTCATTTTGCGGCTGGCTTTACAATGAAATCTCGCTAGACTCACTTCTGTCATCTACAGATACCTCTACACTGTATCACCTGCATCGTTTCGTAAGTGAGGCAATAAAAACAAGATCGTTTATAACCAACGAATGAACGTTAATTGACATGCTCATCCAAAATGTAGGTACAGATGAAATCCTTCACCTAGAAGCCAGTAAACCTCCTCTTTGTCTTAGGCGTCACCCCTCTACATATGGTGGTGGAAAGAACAAGATACAGACTAAATATAGAGGGAATCATTAAAAAAAACACATCCTCACTTCTTAGGAATCAGACAACCTGGGACATGCCACAAGACAGTATGATGAAATAGTATAACTTTTCAAAGAAATTCGTTACGGAATTAAGCAACAAGAAGGAATGGGATCCAAAGACTTGAAGAGAATGCCTTTCAATTATACACAGGCGGCTCAAAAGCAATAGAAGGAGCTGGGATAGGAGTGTTCGGGCCAGGAACCACACTCTGAAAGCTTGGGAAAAACCCCAAGTATCTTTCAAGCGAAAATCCACGCCATAAGAAAGTGCGCCCAGTTCAATATTGATACAGAAGAAAGGATACAGAAAACAAAGGATAGATAGATAGATAGATAGATTTATTTGACTAAATTACATGTTTTTACAATGTTTGTAGCAAGTCAGAAATACAAAATGTAGAATGTAGAATGTACAACATTTGACATATTAATAAAAATAAAAACACATAACATATAATAATATAAATTAAGGTTAAAATACAAGTGATAAAAAATATATTCAAAAAGGAAGGAATGTCCAATGAGCATGAATATATTTTAAAAATTTTCTAGAAATTCTGACAATTCTCAATGTATTCGTTCACAGAGTAAAAACAAAATCCAAGTAAATACGTTTTCCTACGATCACTACCCAAAGTAGACTTTTGCACACTCAAATCTAACCGCAAAGTTGATGTTTTCCGCGATCTGTCATAATTGACAATATTTACGCTCTAGAGCGTACTTTTCCACTCGCCTATTTTCATTTACAATAAACTAAAGAAAGGTAGTAAATAATAGATATATTAAAACAAAATGTAGAGCAGTCCGAATATTTTAGTTGAAATATTAATATTTGAAGATATTTCGAACGAAATTAATAAATATTCCTATATAATTTGACTGACATCTACAATTTATACAAGTTACTGGATTTACAACGCTGCAGGTTACGCTACCAACAAATAGATGGAGGTCTATATTTTATATGTTTAATTTTATTGAAATTATAAAATAATTTAAACCTCATACATTGATATTATTTTGATTCAATACTACAGTGAAGGATTTATTTCTTAGTTCAAGATAAAAATTAATATTTACAACTTATTACAAATATAACGTTGTTAAGATTGACAATTTTCTTGATTGTTTTTGCAGATTCCTATTTTCATAGTAATGATTTATACGGTCAAGTTTACGAAGTAGAAATATAACAGTCAGAAGGTAGGCAATGCATTATACACCTATATGCAACAGTGATTGCATATTTAAGTACCTACCTACTATTTTGTGAAAATAGTAGACTATGGAATTAATGAAACGTCATTATTTCATTTTTAGTTTATAAAAAAGTTGTCTGTTTATGAAAAGCTATTTGAAAAATGGATAGTGACAGTGAATTTTCAAGCACACCTCCAGATATAGCAGATTTTGCTAAAAATATTACTCTTAATCTCCTGCCAACTAAATCCAGAGGTAAATACGAAAAACAATACAATATTTTCATGGATTGGTGCTGCTCAAAGAAAATTAAAAAATATTTGGAGAATGTATTGCTGACTTATTTTGGCGAAAAATCCAAAACTCTAAAATCTTCAACCTTGTGGTCACAATATTCGATGCTTCGAAGCACTTTGTAAGTAAAAAATGATATTAACATCAGTAAATACACTAAACTGATTGCATTTTTGAAGTTAGAAGCAGTGGGTTATAAAGCAAAGAAGTCACAAACATTCTCAATAAATAAAAATAATAAGTAATTGTTACATGTTTTCAACATCACATTCTAATAAAGTGTACTTTTCATGTTTTTTTCAATTATTTGTTTAAAAAAAAGGTGATCATAGAAAAAATCTTGTGCAATTCGAGCAGAAAGTGCGTTGCCGCTTCCGGCAACTCTCTGCCTCAAGCGGCAAAGTATCACTTTCCGCTCTTAATACACAAATAGCTATTTTAAACTCCTCTTATATTTATTCAAACTTAAAGATTTCATTTCTGCTGGTAAGATATTATACAGAGAATAGTTGAGTGAATTCTTTTGTCAGATCAGAGATTTTGTCAGACGAAAACGATTTGTACGAATATTACATGCTTGTCTAGTATTGAAATTATGGATATCTGAATTTTTTGTTAAGTAGTCAAGACTTTTGTGGATCTCAATGAGCGTGTTAAAAATAAATAAGGTCGGTAGAGGCATTATCCGTAGATGAACAAATAACGCCCTACAGTGTTCACGGGAACTGACATTACTCAAAATCCTAATAGCTCTCTTTTGAATTACAAAGATATCTTTGGCTGGCGACGAATTTTCCCAAAGTACAACTCCATAGTTAATATGGGAATGCACAAGGGAAAAATAAGCCGTTTTCAAAGTTTGGAAACTGACAACTCTTTTAAGCTGTCGAAGTACAAAAATCGAGCTTGATAATTTATTTCTCAAATAGTCGACGTGAAAATTTCACGACAGTGATCCATCTAAGTAGAGTCCCAACAATTTTACACTCCAAGCATTTTGGTTAGAAGAAGAAAAATAGAGTTTTTGTGTCTTCTCTGAATTTAATTTTAGTTTATTAGACAAAAACCATAGTTCAGATTTGTTTTCAGTAACATGTGATATTGATTTAAAGTTTTCATAGTTCTTATCAGAATAAATAAAAGTGGTGTCATCAGCAAATAAAACAGATTTAAAAGGATACATGAATTTGGGTAAGTCATTTATATAGATAATGAATAGCAAAGGTCCAAGAACTGACCCTTGAGGAAGGCCATGGACAACCGGTTTGAAATCGGATAAAGCATTATTACATGATACAGCCTGATAGGGATTACTTAAATACGACTCAATTAGCTGGAGTGGCACACCTCTAATACCATAGTAGTTAAGATTACGGAGCAATATACTGTGAGAAACACAGTCAGCGCCTTAGAAAGATCACATAGTGTAATAGCAGTATGCTTTTCGCTGTCAAGACACTCAACTACATCACTAATAATATTTAGAACGGCTTGAGCAGTCGATCGTTCTTTTTTAAAACCATATTGCGAATTACAGAAAAAATCTTGTTTGTCGAAGTAATCGTATAACTTATGTTTTAACAGCAGCTCAATGATTTTACTAAAAATAGAAATTATTGAAATTGGACGATAATTGTCAACCTGAGAGGTATCTCCTTTTTTATGTAATGGAAGAACTTTAGAGAATTTGAAGGCATCGAGAAAAATTCCTGAATGGAAAATTGAATTTATTAATATTGTAAGCGGTTTAATTATTGATTCACAAGTTTCTTTTATGATTGAACTATTGAGATTATTTGTCTCTAAAGAGCTGGAATTTTTCAAGGAAATGATTATATTAATAACTTCACCTTCGGTTACTGGTGTTAAAAAGAAAGAAGTAGACGGTACAGGAAAAATTTCAAAATTTAGCAAATCTTCATGAGTTATTGAGGGCAAAGTTTTTATAATACCATCATTACAAAAAAATCATTAAACTCATTTGGAGACAATGGAATATCTTGAGAATTAGATTTCATTTTATTTCTTTCAAAATTGATTATTTGCCAGCAAGCTTTAGGTTTATTTTGCGATGTTGCGATGAAATTATTGTAGGCTAACTTTTTAGTCTCTTTGAGCTTTAAATTATATTCCTGTTTGAATTTACGAAATGCTACGATATCATTAGGATTTTTTCCAGTTTATGAAATTAGTTTCAAACTAGATAAATTATGTCTCATAGACTTTAGATCCTCGTTGAACCAATCTACAGGACAATGATTCCTTTTAGGTGAAATTGTCCGTAGGGCATTATCATAATGTCGGATAGTCAAGCAGCCATTAAAGCACTGAGCTCTTGTGTAATCTTTTCCAAAATGGTGTGGAAATGCCTAGACATACTCAATGAACTAGGCGAGAACAATATAGTCACCTTACTATGGATTCCTGGACACACTGGAATAGGAGGAAATGAAATAGCAGATGAACTAGCAAAGAGGGGGACTGAAATACCTTTCTGGGGGCCTGAACCCCTTTGCGTAATCAGCCCCAATGTAATATTGGAACAAATAGGTAAAGCCGAGAAAAATCTGACCATTGGAAAGATCTAGTAGGACTACAACCTGTTGAGATCAAATGAATGCATAAGTCAAAGTAAAACTGCGCTAAAAGTTTCAACCGGAATCCTAACGGGACATTGTCACCTGAATGGGACCCGAAAAAGCTCAAAATAGTGGAGGAAGAAGAATGCAGATTTTGTGGAATGGAAAAAGAAACCTCCATCCACATACTTTCCAACTGCACAGCACTTCAGAATCCTGGAGCACAGCACCTGGGTGATTACTGGATAGAAGAGGAACATTTACCTAAGTTGAAGCCTGAAGACATCCCAAAACTCCTCCGGGAAATAGGACTAAAGGAGCTACTAGGAGACTCTAATCAGAAACGAAGTAGAAGTAAGGGGGTACCGATAGATCTTTTAGGTCTCAGTGAATGTCACCCTAAAATACATACATACACACATAGGCGTCAATATGTTCCCTCTCATACTTCCTCGACCTCATTTAACCCCTTTAGTTCTCCTCAATAACCACCACACCACGCATTTCAAATGTTTTTCTTAATGGCCTAAGCATTCGTACTTCTTATTCAACTATGATTACCACACTACCTATTCCTTTGCTCCTTCTACATTTCTCATCTTGTTCCCAAACTCTTCCATAATGTACTTTTTAATTCACTGAAGAAAAAAGAAACGAGCCTCCATATTATGAGAAAATATGTATCAGAACTACTCAATAGAAAACAATTGAAACAGTTCCTCTTCAACGACGCTTGCAAGAGCATCTCTCTCTCATCGAATACATACCAAAACTTTATTTAGTACGATGCTGCCATTAGTAGTTGTAGAAGCTGCTTCATCCACCATCAACCTAATTAATGTGCAAATCTTTAGCGAATTAAAAACCAACATTCCTGCACAAGATACATCAGACAGTAGAGAGTATGAGTTTATTTACGATAAAAAGACGATGACGTTGCAAAACAAAATATTGTGATGTTGCCAAGCTGTAGTTTTTTTCTTCACTTAAACATTGAAAACATTCAATCATTTACATTTAAATATGTAACAACAATATTAATAATAATGAATACAAATAGCGAATAATATTACTTAAGTCTCTTACAGCAGTAAGCGGGAGAAGCGAGCCCCCATTCTCGTTCAAAATAGCTTAACAAAGATGTTACTATCTCTTGACATTTACTGTTCAGCTGCTTCAGCATTTTATTAACTACACCCTGCAGATTTGCCTAAATAATTAGTTATGAAAGTATCTGTTTGTTTAATCTTAAAGAAACAATGAATTTGAAAACACCAAAAAAACTTGTAAATATTAGACGATGATCGAATGTCAATAAACGTCAAAACAAACTGGGGAATTTTACCAGTTGATCTGACAACGTCTTAAAGTTTTGCCAACCCGTTGTAAATTACCCTGGCTGTTGAAGATAAATTGTATTTTTTACGGTTGGTAAATTAATATTTATTCTGATAAGCAGGAAAGTAACTAAAAATGACGCCATCGTCTTTTTATCGCAAAAATCCTATAGAACAGTTTGATGTTCCCGATTTCCTGAGATACGAGAAGATGGTCGCCAAGCTATTAGTTGTTCACCTCATATCATATGAATTTTGTTAATTTGAGATATATATTAAAATTTTCATAGTAAATTTCATGCAGATATCTTTTAGTGGAGATTATCCCGTTGCAGCAGGATTGAGCTAAAAATTAATCTCACATTTATTAAAGCTGTGACTAAATCCATTGTCCTATATTATATAAGATAACGACATAATATTTTCCAAACAATGCCTGCTTTCATTTCCAACCATCCATCATATAAAGTGATGTGAAAAATAAAAAGGGAATTACCATATTTATTCATTATATATAGCACTTCCCAAATGTCGAAAAATATAGTACAGAAGGTAGAGTAGCATTTTTAGGAGAGATTAATAGTCTTACTACCGAGATTGAATTGAAATTAGGTGATTATGTTATAAATTAAACAGTTTTTAATGAATGAAAAAATATGAAAACTCTTACAGTATATTGTATAATTAGTTGGAAAAGCATAATATTCCCAAACGACTGTGACAATTACCAGACGAGGAGCGTAGCGACGAGTCTGGTAACACAGGATTTTGGGAATATGCTTTTCTCACGAATTATACATACTATTTTTTCTTCGATCGTAGATTTACATTTAAAAAATATTTCATTCAAGATGTAATCAAGTAAGTTTAGATAGGTTTCTCACTTAGATAGGTTTGTCACTTTTCCCACGATCGGAGAAAAAATATTATATTAATAATTATTATTCTAAGGGTTATGTATCAAAGAAAATCGTACATTTTATAGAACAAATACTTTGATTGATTATGGTTCGGGTTGTTAATTAAAAACACGTCTTTTATATCACTTATGGTTAAGTTAGCCTCTGACCTAAGTGTAGTTCAAGTTGTAATTGTAAATATAAATGTAACTGTCTTATCAAAATGCAAAGCTCTATTATATTTATTAAAACTTCTCAATACTTTCATATAATTGTTGATAGACAATATAGACATATCTATAATAGCTTAAATAAGGCTATTTATAGAATGACCTAATATATTAAGCTACAATTATCTGGACATAAAACACCAAATACACTCTATACATTGTTAGGCCAACTAAATCAGCTCAGGTGCACAAATTTGTGTAGCTTCATCATCTTTATCTCCAGCACAGAAGCAATGTGCCAAAGTACTGCACTTTCGGCAGTTAATCCACCCCTCATTGTACTAAGGCCATAGGTACCCATAGTACCTTCGCCATCGTCAGAAGATACATTTTTAAGTTACTTTATCTAAAGTAACCGTTCTGCCCCATACGCAGTATCTAAACAAACATGTTTTGTATGTTCCTTGTAGTGTATTCATTATACTTTTTGGGAAATCAATCCACAATGACATTCAACGTTTCGGTACCGTTATCAAGAATAATTAAGATTTCATAACACTCTATCTGAGAAAAATTCGACAACTAGACAATCAATAATATTTTGAAGCAAAAATTTGTTTTTTCAAGGTAGATCATATCGTTGGTAAAATGCGAAATTCAATATTTTATTGAATGACATTCTAACAATATTATAGTCTACTAGGAACGGGATCCAGTCAAGTGCTCGCTCCAGGAACGGTTTTATTGAGCTACTGCTTTTTTGGTTATTTCGAAAACGTTGTTAATAAAACGCATTTAGTGTTTTGTTTTTAAAATATGTCTAAATCAGTTTTGTGACTTGGTTGATAGAAATTTGTATCGTTTAATAACAATTCCAATTATACATCATAAGAAAACCTGGATAAAAACTTAAGATACTATCCTGATAACGCAAATAATTGATTATTGGACATTTTTCTTTCTAACATTGGTAACCAAATTCGACTACAACGGCTGTAATACTAGCTACACATTTATCCGCATCGCTATGACCCTTACCTTCCATCGTATTCGGTTGTTGTAATTATGTAACAGCACGCCTAAGACGGACCCCAATCAGTATAAATGTCGTTGGATTTTCTAACACAAACCTTTACACATAGTTTTCGGAATAACAAAAGCCGGCGAAATAGCACGTTCGTTTCACATGGATGCTGGAAATCGATAGCCACGTCAATATCAGGTCATCCTACGGTCAGTTTGAGTAGCTGTAATGGCGCAACATGCAATAACCCGTTACCCCGCAATGCCTCTGTCTCCCCTACTTGTCTCTTATTTCCATGGAATATAAATCAACCTGTACCTAATACCAGAATCCCACGATATTTTATAAACTTTGCGATTATTGAAATAAGAAATTGAAAATCAGAGAAAAATAACGGTTACCCAAACTTCGTTCAACTGAAAATTTCATTTCTTTCCAAATTCATCTCGTATTACATAATTTCATTGAATTTTACTCCCTGTAAGACGATTCAATAAAAAGGATTACTTGTTATTGGTTCGAAAGATTTATTCGCCTACTTAAATCATAAATTATAAACTGAATGTTAAACCAATGAAATTATATTTATGAAAAATGTATCTTCTCACAATGTTTTTGAGCTTCGATTATTAAACAGACTAGATTAATGACCCGCTATACTGACAGCACATTTTGTTTACAACCAACATCTAAATCTATTCTCTCATTCCAAAACAAGGATTGCAATACACACAGTGAAGGTCATTCATTCCAATAACAGTGCCGTGCTATGTGAGAGGATTTAAATTTAATAAAATTATTTATCTTAGATTCATTTATTACTCGAGGACACTGGCAAATTAAAAACTGTAGAGCTGTTCAGATCTTGTTGCTCACCTGTGAAATGATGTACTTCAAGCGCCAAACATGATCGCGCAGGTATAGACTCTCCCAACTAAATTAGTATTGGATTACGATGAGCTCCTTGTCGGTCAGTGTCGTACCTGTAATTAGTTTTAATGCCAAACCACATATTTATTATAAAGAGAACAGATACGAATCCCGGAAAAACATCAAACGATTTTCAGCTCCGTCTTCAATGACCTTGGACCTTTAACTCGGTATGGCCGCGATGATGCCAGTTTAAAATATTTTCTGAATTTCTTACAAAATTGTAGTGTTGACTCTGGGACAATAACAATTTCTAGTGCCGGATATAGTTTTTTGGAAGTTTCCACTAAATCTTCAAAACTGCGCCATGGATTAAAACAATAATCATAATCGAATATATATTTATGTATTTATTTAATACATATGTACATTCTAATGATTTGTTATAAATAGTCATTACTCTTGGGAGATTAATTAATAAATACATTTTTAGATAGGTAACACAAATAATCACAAAAATCAACCAAATTTTAAAGTACAAAATAATTCTTAATTTATTTATTATCAAAGGGAATACAATATACACCTATGCAAGGGAGAATATCGATAATAATTTGTAGCACCAAAGTTAATATCAAAAACTTAAAAATTTCTTATATCATAGGCCGGTATATTAAATTAAAGTTTACAAGATAGTTTGTAATAAAAAATAAAAACAAAATAAAATAAATACATTATTCATCGAGTATAAATGACCTCAATTTGAGAATATTCCAAAGGTAGCAGCATATAGTTTTTCCCTCAGATAGGTTTATATTTTGTAGATCATTTACTAATGTTTCCAAATTTTGCAGACAGGATATGTTGTGTTTCATAACTGTATATATCGGACACTCAAACAAAATATGAAAAATAGTTTCTTTCTCGTCCAGGTTACAAACAGTACATGTTGAAGTAGGATCTATACTATAGGTTATGCCGTTTAATGTGAACTTCATTTTAAATTGATTAACCGTACGGAGTTGAGCCAAAGTAAGAGTGATCTGAATTGGAGACTTCAACAGTAAATAATTGCTTGGTTCACGTGTTGTGGTGAAAGCATTATATAGAGCCATGAAAGGGTACGCTGACGATGTAGTAATATCGGATAGGTGCAGGAAGGTATAATATTTTGTGTTGTTAGATGACCATAAGTTAATTGATTCCATAACTGCAGTGATTTAACGTCAACAAAAAATTGTTTGATTTGGCATGCCCAATTATACTTTGTGGTTCATAATACGTAGCTGTTGCTCAAAACAAAGACTGGGATAGTTACCAATTTATTGTCATTTATGTATTTATGGTATGATTTTTATACATTATAATCTTTTTAATTGTATAATACTTTTAATGTTAATAAAATTGATTTAAAACAAGCAATTATCGAATATTTGTATCTGTATAACTATTACACTTAAAAAAATGCTTATAAAATATTTGACCTATGATCGTAAATTGAAGGAAATATTATGACAACCCTGTTGAGAAATTTCACGAAGCAGCCCGAACGGAGTCCCCCATCTCTCTCTCTTTTTACTGTTCTCTGTCAAGCTTTCGTATCTGTTCTCTTTATAATCTGTGGTCAAACGCCAACAGAATTACAGAATTGGAGAGAAAATAATGATGCGCCTCTGTACAGAACATTTATATGTCTTGCAAGAGCTGTAGTGGGAGGTAACATTGAAAATGAGTTTGTGCGCATGGGGGCGGGCTCGCCATCGCGTTTGGCGCTTGCCATATTGTACTTATACTTAATTTTTTGCTGAGTAAACTATTCGCCGCTTTGTAAATGTAATTCAAATAATAAATAAAGCATCATTAGTTTATCCCAATATCTACCGCAGTTGAATACAACAGCCATCAAATATTTAGTAAAAATTATAGCAAACAGCTGTCAAAAAATGTAAACATTAAATTTAAGCGGTTTTGTCAAATTTACTGAAAAATATAGGATTCCAGAAAATTTAAAATTGACATCCTGTTTATAAACATTCACTCATGCACGAAAGAAATTTTTTACATTGTCAAAAATTAAATAAATCACTTTTTATACATTTATCTTGATAATATAATAATAATTATTGAAAGACATATTGAGAAACCACAAAAAAATTGAAATCATAGGATGACTATTACATTTTAAATGAAACGACATGACAACATCTGCGGCAAAACAAATAAATAAACTTTGTCATTGTTTATCTTGGCATAGGATAATACGTCTGTTTACTCTTCTAGTATGTTCATGGCTCGGAGGTTTTGAGAATACATCGACAAGTTGAGATTCGCTGCATATAAACTCGAGATAAATTTGTTTACCATCAGCATCTCTTATAAAGTTTTCAGTTCTCTTATGCGCAGTTTCATCCAATATCATGCTAATGGTACTCTCATCGTCGACAGAGACAATGGCATCTCAAACAAGGGCGTCGCCAAGGGGGGGCAGCTGCCCCCCCTTAGAGATTCTAAAAAAGTTGCAAAATATAATGCAACCAAAGTCCTAAGTCTTTGAGTTGATTTGCTTGAAGTTCAAGCTTTGAACAATCATTCCCGTACCTACGTAGAATTCACCAATTCCACTCCTAATATTCCGTACTACGCTTTGCTCTACTCTATCGTTGAAGCGGGAGAGGGGGAGTGGGGAAGCAACATGTAACCGCGCGGTGCCCGCGCCCCCCGCACAGCCGTCTTTGTTTTAGCGTCTGTCTGTCATTTATTCGTGCGTTAGCGTTGCCACTGCCCACTTTTACGTTTGTTTTCTGTGGGAATCTGTTTTGAGAAGAAAATTGGTACCTAATATTGCCAGGCCCTGCGAAACAAGATGGAGTGAGAAACATAAAACTATCAGAGTATTTAAGGAGAATTTTCCTGTTATATTGGAAGCCTTAGAAAACTTATCGCGTGAAGGAAACAGTGCAACTCGAAAAAACGTCTTTCAACTCCATGCGGCTGCTTTCAAAATTTCGTTTATACGTTGTATTACTTTGATAGCTAAAGTTAAGGCCTCGCAACACGTCAAACGCATTTTGCAATTGCTTAAGAGCCATCGTGATATAAAGGATGCTACTGTTGTTGCGGAGAAAGTCGGCCTGGAGGAGGATATCACTTCAATGCCGCGCATTGTTTGGGAAACACCGTCATCGAAGCAATCACCCAGCAGAAAGCCCTTCAGAATTCTGGAAAAGATCATTAATAATACCATACTTGGATTTCGTTATTACATCGCTTGAAACACGCTTTGCTGAAGAAAATACTCCATCATTTGCTTTATCTAAATTACACCCCGCACAAATGCAAACGATGTCAGTCGAAAATCTCACAGAAACTTGTGAAACTATCGCTCAATTTTATAATCTACCAAACACAAAAATTGAAGTCGAGCTTTGGCAGCAATTCTGGCATAATAAACCAAACTCAACAGATCAAACCGTTGAAAATTTTGATCGCTCTTCCATGCACGACGTGTACGGTAGAGCGATCGTTTAGTAGCCTCAGGAGACTAAAAACCTGGCTAAGAAGCACTATGAGTGAAAATGGTTTGGCCATGATGAGTGTGCACCGAAAACTTATACATGGAAACTTACAAGATTTTAAAAATAAAATGGTCGAGAAGTTTACAATGAATCCCCGAAAATTATGTTTTAATTAACCTAATATAAACAAACAACGACCACTATAATATTAAAATCTGGTAATTTAAAAAAAATACCCTGTACGCTGTACACTTATTCAAATTCAAACTCCTTTTTATTCTATTTTTCTAATAAATGTTATTATAACTTATTCACAAGTTTTTTATTGCATAGTCAAGAGCTCGTGCTCGTGTAGCTTTACACATTGGACTGTCACTGAATATATATGTAAGATACTGTTATTACAATCGCTGTAGATGTAAGGATCGTAGTACAAGTGAAAAGCTTCATGTGCTGTCGACTTAACCTAAAATTCATACCTACTTTTCTTATTCATAGATAATGAGAAAAGTATGAATTGTAGTAGACTTGCCCCTCCTGCGCCATCGGCTGGCGACGCCCTTGATCTCAAAAATATAGTCGGGCCGATCTTAGTTTACTACTTTCGTATCAGAAAATTATAGCGATAAGGTGTTGTGTTCGTCAGCAGTATTCAAACGATATTTTTACCTGGCCTGTCTCAGAAAACACTTGAAATTGACAAAATTGTATCGCTTTTTTTATGAGCGTATAACCAGATGAGACCCATTCAGTACTATTAGATACTTCATTCTACATATGAAAACAAAAATTACGACCTTTTTAGTGATCATGATCTTTTTTATTAGAAAAAAGAGAAATTTCAATTTTTTAAAATAAAAGTTCTTTCGTACATTCAGCTCCATATTATATCGAAAACGAAGTAAGCTATCGAATTGATATTTTTTTAATGATAAAAAGTTTTACTTTTGTCACTAACTTTAGACATAGGAATTTTTTTCTTGAAGCGCGCAGATTGCGAACCATTCAACAACTGTCTCTATAGATGAAAATAATTTATTTCTTCACTATACAGTTCACAGAGCTTTAATTTTGTCCGTGAGGCATTTTTTTAATTATTCATTATTTTTTAAGAATGTATTGAATGTATGAAAAAAATGTAGCTTTGTCTTATTGTCTATTTTTAAATAAAAAGGGCCATGGCGACTAAAAAAGGAGCAATTCTTCGTTTCTACTGGATTTTATGTATTTAATACCTACTTTCAACAAGTGCCGCTGATAGCACCACAATCGATCCACCCCAGAATGGAGGTAAATAAAACCATCAATTTATTTATATCTTCTGTAAGTTCCTTGTGGCATTATTTATTATTTTTCCTCTTATTTTTTGGGAATCAAACCACAATAATGTTTTTATTTTTTTTATTTCGACGTTTCGGTAGCGTTCCAGCTACCTTTGTCAAGAATAACTAATAATAAAATAATTTTTGGAATAGTTGTTAATCAACACCCTTCAAGACACAATATCACCAAACTGAGTCATACATATTTTGAAAACAAAAATAATCATACACAAAAAAAGTAACAACAAACAAACGCGTTTTATTAACAACATTTCCAAAATAAGCGAAAAAAAGCGCTATCCCAATAAAAACCGTTCCTGGAACGTGCACTTCACTGGAATCCATTTCTAGTAGACTATCATATCTTTGGAATGTCATAAAATAAAATATTTTATCTCACATTTTACCAGAGATGTGATCTACTATGAATTGACCTTAATAAAATTTGACAACAAAGTTTTGTAGTCTTAAACTTCAAAATATGATTGATTGTGTAGTTGTCATATTTTTTTCGTTGTGTCAGATAGGGACCAAATATTATTTTTTCTACGACAACCTCGATAAATGTTCATTTTATAACCGTAACTTCAATCATAAACAAGCACATTTTGTACAGAATTTCATTTTTGCATCGGCTGCTAGGCAAGTTGCTAAGCAACAAATGTGAAATGGAATATGAAATGGAATATGAAATGGAATATTTCGTGTTAGATTTAGGTTCACTCTAAAATCACAACTACTACGGCTTGTCAAATTATGACGTCCAGCGACAAATTGATGAAATGTCTGTCAAAGTTTTAGTAGGT
>CAJUYG010000123.1:0-47969 GCA_910591675.1 Galerucella calmariensis
CTCACCTAACCCATAGATTATGAACGCACTCATTATGTCATAAATGATTTTTGTTAGGTAATTTAAAGCAGCAAATATGTTAAAAACAATCTCCTGGGTAAACAAAATTATGTTGGACAAGTTTTTGTGGATTATCAAAACATTTCAATTTGTCCAAAAAAATTATTAACCACTATTAGAGAAATTCAAATTTATAGCTAGTAGTAGTCAAAAATGTTTATTAGCCGCGACACTGGTGCTTAAATAAACAATAACAGCAAATAAATTCCATGGAAGCCGCATAGATAAAGCATGTATTCATTGAATCATCGTTTTATTTCAACATCATGACAAATTTACAATAAAAAATTGTTCACTTTTTCGGCTTAGTCTATTCCTATTATAATATAAAAAATCATAGTAAACAGGGTAAATAGTCCAGTCAAGGATATACTTTCCAGATATAAGTTAATTTTTATCTGGCGCCCAACGTATTTTTAAACATATGATGCAATATGTGTAATACAATAAGAAATAATGTTGACGTTTTGTGAGTTCCGAGAACAAAATAAAGCATTAAGTGGTTTTAACAGTCGAAAACTTGGTTATAATCACATAGGTAGTACCAGATTAAATTCTTTAAGGGGTTAATGAAACTGGTTCAAAAAATATAACTAACATTTTTTATTTATTGATTTTAAATGAAACCTTGCTTTATAAATTTTATTTTGACAATTGCAATTGGTTCACCTTTCATCCTTTTCCAGCTTTAGATGATTTTTTGTTGCCCCGCATGTTTCAATTTCCCGATGCTCCCTAGCTCTTACATCAGAGTTATCATGAATCGCCTATTTTGACTTCTGCGCAAAACAGTTGGCAAACTTCACGTGGCTTGTTCTTATGTGAAATGGAGTATACGGTTTTTGACAACGAGTTAAAAAAGAAAGGGGAGAGAACATAACAATATGAAGAATCATCGACCAAAGTGGCTTCTGAATATGGCCGACTTCCGTAAACAAACCAGAGGCGTACATTAAATTGGAAACAACAAAAAACTCTCATATGCATCTTTTTACGGTGGTACTTTTTGTTGTTAGAGAATTGATACCAGATTTTGGTACATTCAAAAATTTTATAACACCATTGTACAATTAAATATCAACTTAAATTTATACTAATACTCATAAATAACCTTTCTAATACTGAAAATCACAATTTTTTTAACGCTTTTCAATTTGACACATTTCAGTATATTAAGGTTATAAATGTTGACACAAGAATTGATGACTAATGTCACTAATGTGGCTTCTCAATATGACGACTTCCGTCGAAAGTTGGTTAAATCACTACCACGCTCAACTTCCCTCCTTTTTCTTTTACCTCGTTGGTCTTTGACATTCCGGATTCGGCGCAAAGACACTAAAGCGATTTCTGATTTGTTTGATTAGTTTGATTGGTTTGAAAACTCTATTACTTGTCAAAGATTTTCTGTGAGAACAAACCTGGAAATGTCTGGTACTTCTGGATGATAAAATGTGTTAGTGTTCCTAAGAAATTAATTTCAGTTTCGTCGACCTTTACAACTTTCTGGATGTAGTAAATAAAATAATATTTTGTTATGAAATGAACCAGTAAATAGTTGTTCACATGCAGTGTTTGTTCTTGAATAATTATTGAAACTACACTTTCTTCCTCACATCCATTAAACTTCATTTTATCATTCTTTCTTTTTTTTTGGTTTCATTTTTATTTTGCTGATCACTTTCTTTGTCAGACTCATCCAATGTTATTTCCTTTAAATCAAATTGATAGCGACACAAAAGCATTTTCAATCTACTATAGTTCATTTAAAAACCAGGAGGAGTAATTTGAAAAGCCTTACTCACACCACTAAAAATTACCAGATTAGTTACTAAAGGGTGTGTTCCGAAAACGTAGTCAACAGTCGTGTTCCAAATATATTAAATATGCCTTGATAGCAAAGACATTAGTCATAAGTCGATTTCTCCTCTGATCTGCAGTATATTTTTAAGATGTACCTACGCATTAAACAAAATGTAAGACTTTTTCCTGTTTCGTCTCTTATTCAAACATAAGAAGATTCAGATTCACATCGACAACAAACAAATTATGGTCATTGTTGATGGTGGAGAATTACAGATAGTCAAGTTACTTTAATTATATTTATTACAAATTACAATTAAATTGAAAAGAATATGACAATTGATAATATGTTCTGGCAATAACAATACTACAAAATTAATAGCATTGTAGAGCAATATGCAGTATTAATTTAAACATCACCAACAGTTATCTTTATGTTGCCGGATTAAGTGTAATAAACCACTTTTCAAATACGTCTGAGATACCTTCTTCCTTCTTTTTAACTTCAAAAACCAATAATGTATTTTCTACCAAACCCATTCTTTTCTATATTGTTTTATGTCTTCCATGGCATGTTCTTCCGATGAACTTTGACGATTTCTTCCCAAATATGTATATAACAAATAAATAGTACCATAGATAAATTTAATTTGTTTCAAGAAAGTCTGAACGTTTCTTTGAAGCTTGCAAAATTTTGTCCAGCACAGATAACATTTTTGTTCTTCGAACGACATTTTTTATTCACTTATCACAATTTTTCAAAAGTCCTGGTATTCCACCAATATTTTCTGCACTATATAATGTTCCTCTACTTCAGTATTCCCTTAATACTCGCTAAACCGACTTTACTACTTTTAAAAAAATGCAAAGTAATAATGTACCCACTGCTTCAGAATATTTTTGGTTTTTCATCCAATATTTATTTATTTATCTGTCAGAACTATCAAAAATGAAAACTATCGGCTGATGTCAATATTAAAAAGTGTTGTGTGAAACTGGGCTGAATCTGACCAATCAGAGGTCTACAGAATTGCCAACTTAAATTCAAATCACTCCTCCTGGTTTTTAAATGAGGTATAATTAATATCGATTAATTAATTTATATCAATTAACTTTCTAGCATCAACCTATATTTGATAAAGGATTGTGAGCATAAAAACTAATAATGATTAGTCAATATTTTCCTATGCAATAAACTTGAATACAGAAAAAACGCACCTACTTGGTTAAAACTTTTTAAAAATCAGCTTTTTGTTTATTCCATAAACAAAAAATAATTCTGCAGTGATTAACAGAGTTTCAACAAATTTTCATAAGGTATTTTCCAGCTCGTACCTGAAGACTATTCGACCATAAATCCAATCGGACGCACACGAATTTCCGTCAGGAGAACCACTCTACCTGTGTCATAATTAGGGTACGTTAAGCTGTTACTAGAGTTTCCGTCAGGGTGAAAACTGACCACAAAACAGTCTAACCTATAGAAGTGTAAGTTTATAGGATGACCTTGAATACAAAAATGAAGTTTCAAACCCATCCACCTGAAGCGCTAGTTGCAATTGAGTTGTCGAAACAGGCCTGGTAGCTAAGGCCTTTAGCACGAAAAGAAGAAAATATTTTAAAATTCATCAAAGCTGTCCTATAGTTGTCACCATTGTCTTTTATAGATTGTTTCCTTTTGGCATTTGCTGCTGCTATTTGTGTTTTAATTAGGTACTGTAAGTCTTATCAAGTGTGATAATTCATAATATTTATAATGGTTGGTGTGAAGTGTTCCTGGGTGTACAGACATTGCATCAAAACGACATAGGTTTCCCAAACATGACCCTTTGTTGTTGAATGAATGGGTTGCCTTTTTCGCAATCCAAAACTAAAGGAATTAAGCGCTGAACAGATTTATAAATCCTACAAAGTTTGCAACAAATATTTTGGACCACAATATTGTTATTGGGACAAAAAGGGGCCTCACTCGCAAAGCTGTTCCTACAATCCTTTCAGGATTGATCAAAAAGTGATAGGAAATACGTAATATCATCACTCTTAGGCATTACTTTGCGCGTGGTAAAATGTAAATTGCATTTAGGAATACCTAAATTTGTTTTAGGTATTACCTGAGTTTGGGAAATGGATAGTGAAATCGGGCACAAACTTCCATTAAAAAAAGCGTTATTATGAAATAGTTCTGAACCCATCCACTGCGATCGCTGAAATTCTTCTTCCCTTAGTCTGTTTTTCGGCCTCAGCTGCCTTGCCTATTCCGACAACTCAATTGCAACTAGCGCTTCAGGTGGATGGGTTTGACACCTCATTTTTTCATTCTAGGTAATCCTATTGGACTTTCACTTCTATAGGTTAGACTGTTTTGTGAAACTGACCTGTTTCAAAAGTGTTTATTTGGGCAGGGAGCGGTCATTTTCTACCTGAATACAGGCGGAATTATAAACTTTACGTTCGCGTTCAGTTCGCAGTTGGCGTCGTTCGCGTCGTTTCCATTCTGCAGTTCAGTTCAGTCGGTAAATTTCTGCGTTTATAAACCTCGAACTTTCAGTTGGCAGTTAGGGATTTGATTGGTTGAAAATTATTTTGACAATTTTGATAGATCTCAGCTGATTTTATTTATATTTTGTTTTGTAAAAAATAAAGATGGATGAACATATTTATTTGATTTTAAGTGTATTTGGGCTGCAACATATTCATTATATGCTGCTTTTAAGGAAAAAACAGAAAAAGATGAGTACATTAAACAGCTGACAAATGACGTTTCTCACGTGGTGCAAAGCTTTCGTTTTGATTGGTTTATACCTGAACTGCCAACTGCGAACTTAAATCTTGGCCATCTCGAACGCGGACGCAGCGTGACGGGCGTAATGGAAACTGCGAACTGAACGCGGACTGACTTTATAAACGTAATTGTGTGATCCCTTTAGTTTAACTTCAACTGAACTGAACTGCCAACTGCCAACGACGAACTGAACGCGAACGTAAAGTTTATAATTCCTACTTTAGAGTTAGAACACCAAAATTAGGAGCAGAATTGCGCGCAACAAGATAAACACAAAATTAAAGAGCTTAAGGAAATATAAAAGAAATTAAATGGTAAAGGTATTTGTACATTTATTTCAGGAATAATAATACCCACACCCAACCTAACCTAACCCCGCCAGGGTAAACTATAGGGCATGTCCACGACAGTTGACATTGACAATACTTGGGTGGTAAAACAATAAACAATAGACATGATGAAAAATTATCCAACAACAAACAACTATTAACCCATATTATATATTATTAAATATGCAAGCTCAACAATTAAAATAACTTTAGAAGTACACTGAAGCAAAATCAACTAAAATCAAACACGATCTACCATTATAAATCAGCATAACCTCACTATTAAGTACCACGTGTTCTGAACGCTTTGTTTATTGTTTTACCACCTAAGTCTTGTCAAAATAGTTTGTGACGTCACGTGGACATGCCCTATTAGGGCAGTCTCGATAACAGAACATATTGGAGAAAATCACGTGTCAATAGATGGCACTGAATTTTTCAATATGGCTGCTATAAGGGTGAACAACAAAGGCACGCGGCCGGTCAGCTGATGGCATGACAGTAGTCTGTCACAGTTTGTGAAGGTGTTTAGGTTAGGTTATACTCAAATTTTAAATCACAGATTTTAAATGACACAACAAAATTATTGGCATCTGATTTTGTTGTTCACCTTTATTGAAGTTAGAAAGGAAATTAACAGATGTCGCCCACTTCGTAGTTTTCGCCAATTAAGGATGCTTTCCGAGTTAGGTATCTGCAGTTTTGAAGTATATACACGGCAGTTACTTCAAAATAACTCGGAATGGTTTCATGCTCCACCACATTGTCAATTGTTTGTTGTCAGCTGTTTTGTGCAAGTTTTGCGAGTAAACAAAAATCTCAACCTCTCTTTACCATCTATTTATTTGCAAATTGCTTTGTACAAACAGTCTAACAAGCTAGTATAAATTTAAAATTCTGAAATGGATACTAATGAAATTATAAATATCATCTTCGTGTCGAGTACACAAAACTATACAACCAAATTAATAAATTATTTTTGAGGTTAGCAAATATAATGCACATAGCGCATGCCCGCATAAGATCTGCTTCGCAAAAAGGTAGTGCTTGTTATACCTCGTATACTCGACCTTGAAACCCAAGATTTGTGAGTATATACTCAAATGCTTCGGAACGTGCAAACAGCGGTATACGCAGTACATGCTCAACTCGGAAGGCACCCTAAATAAACTGGACGGCAACTCGAGTTTGGGATTAAGATACCTGCAAGTGTTGGACGGGAACTCAAGTGTATTATATTGGTCATTAAGAAACCAGGGGGTCTATTCACTAACAGTGAGAGCTCCTACGAGAGTACACTTATAAAGTGCGCATGCGGGCTATATCATAACTTTGCAATTTTGATACAAGTCAAAATTGACTTATACCTTTTCTGCACTCAACGTTATTGAAATGAATTATTACTCTACATGGTGTTCATCAGAATATTTTTGCGCCCAAAGATGGGTTGAACTGTTGATTCACGTAAAAATCTCAAAATATGCAAAAGCATGACTTGAACCCTTTCTGCAATCAGCGATTCAATTGCTTTCTGTACTTCCGTCAACAGATGCGGTATCCAACGAAAAATTATTTTCAAATTTAATATCACTACCATAGTCCATACCTGTACTGGCGGTAAAGATATCCTATCATTAATTTTCAACAAGTTTTTTTAAGAAGCATGCAACCAACAATTTATCGAGTGGAAATTTACTACAGACTGTCGGTAACCTACCCAGTGGCGTACCATACTAACGTTACAACAAATTTATTATTCCATGAGGATCTTAATAACAAACAAAGCACAAGTTCTAGAAATAGCTCTAGCACATTCACTATGCTAATTTACGTAATCTTCGCTACTTAATTCCAAACGAAACATTTCTATCACTTTTTTAAAATGCCAATACTGACATTTCATATTTAATTTATTACATACATAGCCTGGTAAATAAAACAATGAATAACATGATCTACGTATAATATAAACAACCGATAAGGCAGAAATAATTGAAATTTTCAAATAATGTTACTTCTCCACAAAAGCTGAGAAATTTTTCAGTTTAAGGCAAAAGACAGTGGCGTAACTATACCATCTGGGGCCCGTGGCAAATTCTTTTGATGGGGCCCTAGCAGTAAATATCGTCATGATGTACTCAGTTCAATTTTAATAAATTTATGTCCCAATAATGACCATAGGCCTCCTCTCTCAAATTCTAGAGCTTTTTTTAAAAGATCAGTGTCATTTAAAACTTTTAAAGTGGAGGGCTGTAAAACAATGGAATTTGAAACAATTTTATTCATTGGAAGGAAACGCGATTTCAGTTGGCTTATAATGATGTCCAATACTCGATAAACACTTTCCGGATCTTGAAGACGCTCATCAAAATGGCGTTTTACCTTCCTCTGACGAGTTTTAGAAAATTCAGTGGTGATAAGTTTTGCTACACTATTTGCCTCCATTTTTAAATCAATACCTTTCCAATTCTCCTAGACACATTTTCAAACGTTTTAAGGCATTTGAAAAATCGGTGGCTTTCGACTGAAGTGATTTAGAGGCTGCATCGATAGTAAGTAGGATCTTGCAATGGAAGACCAATAACATAATAAAATTGTAGTTTTCGATCTTCTTTTCGAGTGAATCAGCTTCATTTCTTTCATGTGATTTGCAATTTAACAGAATTGTTTTCGTTAGCGTTTTTTGGACTTCAACAAACCGAACTTTTAAAGCAAAAACGTCATCATAGCGTTCTGCCCATCTAGTAGGGTTTAATGTTTTTAATGTTATTAAAGTTGAAGACTCACTTTCTTTATTAGATATAAGACTTGATAAAATATTCCATGTTTTGATACTATGCTCAAAAAAATTATAAATTTCTTAAACTGTTTCAAAAAAATTTTGCATATCAATAACCTATCTCACTACATCATTATGAGCAGCACAGTGAACGTATACGGCATTATTTGGCGTGTGCATCTCTAAAAATGAATCAACATCTTTTTGCTTAGGTTGGTTAAAATGCTTAACGATTAACTTGAAATTGTATCATGGTAAATAGTTGTCTCACTTTGTATTTTGCAGAACTTATGAAAATTTACTTTTCAAATAAAATCAAATACTCGGGGACAATGTGTAAAAATATATTTTTTCTAATTTTGACATACAAAGAGACACTTTTTAAAACTGATTGACATTATAAAACGTCTTACTTTTTGTAACTAGTTGCATAAAGTAAAATTCTATGCAATTGGTGACGAAAAATGTATTTCAAAATTAGTGACAAAAAGAATTATTCTATTTATTAAAATGTTATAATACAAGTTAAAAACATAAATTATAAATTAATTAATTATTATTAATATTGATAACACAATTATTGCAATCAGCTTCCACTAAAAATTTGGCAAAATCTTCTTTAATAAAAACTTTTAACTTTTTAGCACTGTACCCGTCCGCTTGCCTTTTAATATATGCTACCAAATTTGTATATTTTTTAATATCAATATTCCTTTTCAGATTTATTTCAGACGTTAACATTGAGTAAAGTATACATAATGTGGAAACTTTTAGATCTTTCTTACCCTCAAAATATGCAAGTAAAACTTTCCCGGAGGAATCATCTATGACTTATAATAGGAAAACTAGTGGTAAATTGAAAAATTTAACTTCCTGATAGTAAAATTGCATATATTACGTTAATACTTGTAAGTCTAGACACTCATCAATTTAATTTTATAATCAAACTTGTTTTAGTTCATTATACAAACATCGTGCTTGCATATCGTTAACTTTATGCATTGTATCTGAGCAAAGAAAAATATCAATTACACGTTTACACATTTTTGATTAGTTTATTTATAAATTCAAAGTATTTGAAATAGTCAAAGTAAAAATTATTGTCCTATACTTTGTTTCAACAACTACGCGGTTATTATTCCGCTGTGGAATAAGAAATTTGAATTTAAAAATAAGATAGATTTACTTTATGAATTTTCTAGTTCTATTGTATATTCTTGTAAGAAGTAAGAACATACAACATTGTATTGTAAATGTCGTAACTCTATGACTCTTTACCATGTGTTGTATTGGTGACATTGGTGTATATTTTATAGCAATTCTAGCCCATGTTGCAAAACAAAATATTGTGATGTTGACAAGCTGTAGTTTTTTCTTCACTTAACGAAAACTAGAAAAGTCAATCTGATGTTAGATTGACAGTTCTTAATAATAATACAAATAGCGAATACTATTACTTACGTCTCTTACAGCAGTAAGCGAGAGAAGTGGGTCCCCATTTCACCATTCTAGTTCAAAATAGCTTAACAAGGATGTTGCCATCTCTTGACATTTACTGTTCAGCTGCTTCGGCATTTTACTACACACTGCAGATTTGCCTAAATAATTAGTTATGATTAGTTTTTGGAACTTTGGTTCTTTACGTCAGGTTATGTTTGAGCGACCGGGGGTCGCGACGCAAAAGATCTGACCGTTACGTTACGTTATGTTATGTTACGTTATGTTATGTTACGTTGCTTCGTTATGTGCCTTGCTTGCGTGCGTGTGCTCTCTCCTGAGTCTCTCTCTCGTTTACGAAGCAGCGATTCATATGCTTCGGCCGGGATTCGGCGTGGAAGGCGAGCGTTCTACCACTGAACCACCGATGCTATATTAAAATTCTATGCAAAGCTGGTATTCGCAGTGCTGGTGTTCTACTTGAATTTGTTCGGATAAATTTTTATTATTATTTCCATATTTTTTTTTGCGCGATTGATCTTTTTGTTTATTTACACCATCGGTTGTCAGGACGGTAGGTTGTGTTTACTGGTGTCTAAGTTTAACACGTCGGTAAGTGATTTACTTACCGTTCAGACGTCGAAAAGTAATAAATAGCATAAAAATAGTTTCACCAAAATGCAAAATATATTTTAAACTGATCGAGAAGTATAAATGTCACTTTTGACATTTCGTTCATTTCGAAGAAATTTAAATTATTTTATTCGGAATTTATTTCAATACGGTCGCGCAAAAAATGGTAAGTATAATTCATCTCGAACGTTAAGGGTAACTACAACGTTTGCATGTAGATTCCTCTCGTAAAATTGGACAAAATGATATGAGGATTAAGGGGTCTAGCACATTTTACTTTTCGAAATACAGGGTGATGAAATTTTGAAAACTTGAATGTTTTAATTCGATAACTTTAAAATGGATGGATAAATTGATTTGACATTTAGCAGCTTGTTTTTAAATGTAAAAGGGCATATTTTGATAGAAGTAGTAGTTTTTGCAACTAGTGTGGATATGATGACCATATCGCACGAGGACGTTCAATTGCGATATGGACAATCCACACGAGTCGAACGCATATTTTTTCTACAACCCACTCAAGGAAAAATCTAGAAAATAAAAATTTCTATAAACTGTAATATAACTTCAAATTGAAAATTTAACAATTCAATTTTATGTTTCCACTAATTTTTTTGTGGTAAACGTACAGTTCTTTTCCAATTTGTATAATGCTACTTCTTCACGGGGAATCGAACCCGGGTCTAGCGCGAGAGAGTCTGGTTAGCTTAAGCTTAGCTCGACTACATAGGGATATGCAAATTGTTTATCTATAACGTCAGATGTATTACATAATTTTTGCTTAAAAGGAACTAAAGTTCCTACCGTGTGTCCCGCGACACGTTCTACCTTTTTTTTAATCTTAAAGAAACAATGATTTCAAAAGCACCAAAAAAACTTGATCGAATGTCAATAAATGTCAAAACAAACTGGGGAATTTTACCAGTTGATCTGACATTGTCTTGAAGTTTTGCCAGTCCGATAGCTATAAATTTCTCTGGCTGTTGAGGATAACTTGTATTTACGGTTGGTAAATTAATATTTATTCTGATTAGCAGCAAAGTAACTAAAAATGACATCATCGTCTTTTTATCGTAAAAATCCTTTATAGCTTTGTTCACCACATCCACGACCAATTCAACTTTATTAACCTTAATACGGATTCAAATTTGTTTGTAAACACAGTAATTGTTCAGTAACTGAAAGGTCAATTTTGTTATCGAAGGGGACGTATAGTATAACTAGGGCAATTTTTGACTGTTACAAATATAGGACATTATCTAGTACAGCATTTTGATAGACCCCATTATTCTTCATCCGGTTATTGGTTAAACGAAGATGTGGAGGTTATTGAGATGATACCTATTATGTAACATTAAAAAAATTTCACTTATCATGGGCGTACCCAGCGAGGGACAGGTGTCCCGGCCCCCTATGGAATTTATTACAATTCCTAAAATTTTATTTTAATAATAAAAAAATAATGTTGGTGGATAATATCACGCTCTATTGGCTTTAATTTAAATAAAGGACTATGCTTCCAGCTTATGGAAAATAAAAGACCACTCAAATGCGGATATTTTGATACCAACTTATTCGTCTTTAAAAATAGAACATTTGATAACATTGCGCCAATGTTGTGACTTTTATAATTAACTCACAATTAATGATATTATTTTTAAAATCGCTTAAGGAGATTGTATGGGTAAGACAGAGAGGAAATACGTAAACAAACCTGTATTACAGATTCCACCAAGTAAAGAGATAAGAAATGAATAAATACAACCAGACAGGGTTGAACCGACCTAATTTTGTGAGTTAATTTTTATATGTTGTTTTTTCTTTGTAGTATTTTGTAGTGTAATTGTTGGCATCGGTAACTCTTAAAAAAATCGGATAGGGATGCGGGATGCTACTACTACTACTACTACTACAGAATGTGCAGGCGAGCCTTGACCTAGCCAAACTAAAGTCACGGTTCCGGCACTGAGGCCACTGGCGGGCCTATTGTGCCATTCCTGCTACCTAGTCATCCATGAAGCCGAGCCCTTCAATAAAGGCCACAACCTTTTTCAGTGGATGCCTGCTTGTGTCTCCAGGAGCCATGACAGTGCGGGATGCTTTAGTTTTATTAAAAATGTAATAAGATCCATTTTATTAATGACTTTAGTTTTTTCATATACAACAATGTCACTGCAATACATAAACATGTCCACAAAATTATTTTTACTTAAGTTTGTCATAAGTTTAAAGTCCTCATCATCAAAATTGTCTTCAGAGTCAAATTGATTTTTTACAGCATCAAAGGAAGCATTTCTTAATGCTCGAAAGCATTGTGATATCTCGATTAAATCTGACGACAACCACCCTTCATCATTAAAATGATCAATAAAGCAAAAAGAACCTTTCGGGACGTGTATTTCTTTTTTTAAATATATATATCTATCCTGGCTTCAAAAGAAATTGTCTGGAGATTTCTATTACCATCGCAAACAAAACAGATATTGCGTCTTTGCGGTACACAATTAAACAAACAAGAAGTTTCATCATTTCCTACATTATCCCTTTCAATGTCGGCCATAACCTGTCTATAACAATTAATATGAATAACCTAACCATTTTCCATATTTCTTTGATGAAAATTATTATTCCCTCTACGATAGCGGGCAGCGTTCTGAAATCCCTCTGGAAGATCGCTTAATTCCTCACAACGCCGAAATCCTCTAGGACGAACACTATGTTCACAAACGTAACACTGCATTTTCTAAATTGAATATGCACACTTCAAGCACACAGAGCGATTATTTATTAAAACTGGTCATTTGTAGTTAAAACTTGTTAGTCTACAATTAGATGGATACGCCCTTTTCTTTTATACTCCTATCACCTGTCGGGGATCTGTCAGGTATAAATATTTGCAATCTATAATCTATCCTATCTTTATACAACTGAAAAAGTTAACCCACAGCAATTTGACATCCCAAGCATATGCATGGAATATTTTCAAGAAGAACATGGATGTGCAAAGCATGTTCTCAAAACGTTCACCAAAACGAGTGCTATAAATAGATTGTGTTGCGTCCTGGTCACATGCTGGTCAGGTTTTCAGAATGTGATGGAAGATGTTCTTATAAGATGCGTACCCAGCACTAAAAAGCTCAAAGTGTCAAGAAGCATGTGATAGCACATCCTTTTCACATGCTACGCATTTTCCAGCTATAGGCCTTCTGATATACAGTACATCCTAGGCATGTGCTATTGGCGTATATATTATTATAAACCTATCCGAGTGCTATTAATCTCCTATACATGTGCAAGTGTAGATGCTAGGCACATGCTAAGGCTATCTCGTATAATGCGCAGGGCCTACGCATAACCATTACACTTCCTCCTCGCTTGCAATGAAGTTAACTTTTTTGCCAATCTCTTATTTTTCATTTACCAATGTAACATTATTAATTAGTGCAATGAAAAATCCTTGTAGTGAGGGGACCTCCATGCCATGTTGATCACGGCAACCCCTACGCCATGTAAGTATGATTCCTTAGCTTTGGTCCGGTTTTGGCGGTATTTGATTTCCGTGGTTACATATGAATCGGTGTCAAGCTACAAATAAAAGTCAGCGCCCTCTTTCGATGTGTTCATGTATTATTTCGAATACTTTGTTGGAAAGGAACTCTTCTCATAGGTATTTCCTTAATAACATTATCTATATAGTTGTTCTCACTTCATGAATGTTTAATCAATAATCAAATCAATTTTATACACGCTGTATTTCTCAATTCAATTCAGTAACTAATTGAAGAAATGTAGATGCTGTCTATACTCTTCCAAATATTGTGTTATTCACATGCGATAAAGCATATGCGAATCACGTATTCAGCATGTGCATTGAATGTACCAAATAATGTTCTATGTTTTATACTTTACACATGCTAAAAATATGATTTAAGATTAATCATCAGATTATTCAGATATATACATGCTAAGTGAGTATTATAAATGGAAAGATATATATGATAATGGCTTCAATATCGAATGAAGTTAGCTTAATAAAGAATATATCTATTAAGTAGGTATATACTAAGCATATGCACTGAATGTAGTGAAAAGGATCTTAGTTAATGGTAAATCATTATTACATGCTAAATATATAATTAAAAAAAAGCTTTAGGTGGATTTTTATGGTATGTGCGAATCATATGCGAAAGATCTACGGAAAAAAACAAGTTTGAATCTAAAATTCTTAGCACTTGCTATGGATGTATGTACAGGGATGTGCTCAAAAGTATGTGAACAGCATATGCTAATCATGTACCGAAACGAACATCTTTTACGGGACGTTGAAGGCATATACTTGGCATATGAATCTTCTTTCAATGCTATGTGGGAATCCTATTATTTTGTTTCGACGAAACGGGTATTCATCGTATGTACAACTATATTCACAAGTCCGACTCTGTTTCACCGTAGCAAGTGGTGTCCTATTGAATGGTTAGATTATGTAATCGAATCGAGAATTTCTGACAAATAAACTGATTTTGTGGGTTTATTAATTAAATTACAACATTGGCGCTATGTTATCAAATGTTCTATTCTTCAAGACGAATAAGTTGCCGTTGGTATCAAAATATCCGCATTTGAGTGGTCTTTTATTTTCCATAAGCTGGAAGCATAGTCCTGTGAATGATGTTGGTTCATATTTAAAAATAATAACGAAAATTATATATTTTCTTTCATTCCTTGTCTTAGGCGTTTCCATTAGATACTCTACAAAGTACTTAAAATTTCCGACGTCCATCTCTTCCGACTCCACTAGACTCTCAAGTCGTTCGCTCCCTAAATAACTAGGACAGGGCATAAGCACATGAAATGTTCCACCGTCTCTTCCTCGCATTCGTTGCAGATATCATCCAGTTTTACCTTGATTTCCCTACTGTTTAGTGTCCAGTAATCACTCCCGTGATCTTCTGAATTAAGTCCTTTCTATATTCTATCTGCTTGTTCTTTCCTTATTTATTTTTGGCGAAGTGAGGCAACCGCTCCTCTCGCAACATCTCTTCCCGTATTGCATTTTTCATTTTTTCTCTTAATTGAAAACTGTCACATCCTTAATAAATATTTTACTACGCATCTGTTTTATTTTGTTAGTTGCCCACTGAATATCTTGAGAGGAAGTGAACCGGTATCCACCTTTGCAAATAACCCACGTACGTAGCAAAATATACAAATGATATTATCTCAATTATAAAATATATGATTGTTTTCATTAAATGCATACAGAGTCGGCAAAACTTTTGCAATTTCTAGCCCGTCCTTGTGTTATTGCTCTGATCTGCTTCGTTAAACCTCTTTACCGTTCACTTGGAGGCCCGAGACCCATTGTGCATAAAATACTTCAACCTAGAATTGTAACTCATATGTTGTCAGCAGTGACTACTGTTTTAACTGCCATCTGAAGTTTGGCCGCTGGAACTATAAAATTCAGCGGGAATTTTAAATATCAAGTTGATGGAGAATTTTATCTTTTTAAAAAATAAATCGACTGTTTACCTAAAGAACACAAAATTCAGCTACTCATGAAAATATATAACTTTATAACTGATAGTATTTCGCCAAATCTTGCATCAGAGCTGAACATAAGAGAATATTTGGCAAACTCTTGTTGATGCAAGATTTGGTGAAATACTATCAGCTATAATTTTCATAAAAGCTGCATTTTGTGTTCTTTTGGTAAAAAGTCAATTTATGTCTAAAAAACTTGTGCAGCAGAGTCAGAGTTAAAGCCACATAACGCAAACTTTTTGCAGAAGGTAAAGTTTGCAATATATAATTTGTGTGTCTAGGAAAAAGTATATGGTGAACGACGAATACTTTAAATAAAAAGACTTTGGGGAATTGAATATTTATTTAGTGAATATAACAAAATTTTTAACACACATACCTATATAGGTACATAACACACAACATACTACCTAACTAGATTATTTCCTAATATTCTGCCATTTTCATTCCTAAAATATAAGTATTTTGTGTTCATCCATGTGGTCTGGCATCTAGTTCTAAACAATTCAACAAGGAGGGTCACGTATAAAGTATACCTATACTCATTTCTATAGTGTCTTCTTCTTTGAAAGCGTTTTTTTAGAACAAAATTTGATATAGCTGCTTTCATTATTGGATCAACAAATGTTGAATCCTTGTTAGTATTCATGAATTTTGCAAATTTCATATTGTCTAATCTTGAAATAGTATTAGGATACTTTTTTACACCATAAAAGGAGAATTCTAATTATTAATTAACCTTTAGACTTGCACCTAATATTAAATTTAGGTAATTACCTGGAATGAATAAAGTGAGAACAGCTTTTCTTTTCAGCCTCTCTTTTACCTGGTACTTTACAGTCATCACTAAAGTGTCTAGCACAAACACGAAAATTTTGGTATATTTGTTTTGCAGGCATGCAGTGTAACTTCACATTTTTAATATTTCTCAGCCAGGAGTCAAATACTTCAGGTTCACGTTTTGGAAACCGATGTTAAGCACTCGTTTTGTCTCAGCAAAACGGAACACAAGAAAGTTTTTTACGTGGTTTGTTTATTTTTCCTTCCATTTTGACATCTTGACATTACGATTGTTGATGATCAGCGCCCTCTGCAGTTTGGCCGCATCGTAACTTAAAACATTCCCTCCAATCCCAGTTACAATTCTAGGTTGAAGTATATTATTAAGGTTGTCGTTCACTTACCGGCACGGCACGGCGCTGTCCGGTATTAGCATCGCCACGTTTTTGGCGACAACAGTCAGATTCGCTTACAGATTCATCACTCCCGAGATGTACGACGTCAGCGATAGAAGTAGTTTAAAAGAAGATCTTGTTACAAGTAATATCCTAATTATTGAAATAAAGAACTAGAAAGATAATGCTCCATCCTATACATCAAAAGCGGGAAGAGCTTGGAGAATTTATAGGGTCTTGAACTAACTAGAATTTTAGAACGATTAATCTGCCAAGACTGGACGCGTTCATGATGACATCTCATTTGGAATTGAAGTTAGATTTTCATGTATAGATGAGTAATTACGGAAGGGTAATTCAAATTATATACAGATGGCGAAAAGTATATTCGAGACATAATATCATAAATAAAATCTATACACTGCTTTCGATTTAACAATTATTGGTATTTAATATTGTTGCCGACAAAAATTGGGAATACTTTTACAGATAAATACCTTTGGCATCAGAGGTTAAAATGTGAGGCACTGAACACACTCCCATCGCTGACTGCGCCCAATTACTCTTCTCTCTCTTTAGTCTACATGGACTATTTCCTATAATTTTGCCGTTGTTGTGAAAGGTGGTTTGTGGGTAATAAATATTTTTTTGCGCGATCGATCTTTTTTGTTTATTTACAGCATCGGTTGTCAGGACGGTAGGTTGTGTTTACTGGTTTCTAAGTCTAACACGTCGGTAAGTGATTTACTTACCGTTCAGACGTCGGTAAGTAAATTACTTACCGACGTCTTAGCCCTACAAACATTTAAGTCGTCCTGAATAATATATTATTCCATTCATTACACAAAAGGATAAAAAATATTAGATTTATATTTTTCTATTGAACAGAACCGAACAGAACAATATAAAAAGTAATAAATAGCATGAAAATAATTTCACCAAAATGCAAATTATATTTTAAACTGATCGAGAAGTATAAATGTCACTTTTGACATTTCGTTCATTTCGAAGAAATTTAAATTATTTTATTTGAAATGTACTTATTTCAACACGATCGCGCAAAAAATGGTATACGCATCTCGAACGTTAAGGGTAATACCGGTCTCCAGCAAAATTGGAGGCTTCGCTACACTCAGCCTCCAAACATTACTGTCGACCGGTAAACAACCCTTACCGTTCTTGATACTTAATATACTATTTTTTGTTCGGAACTATTAACTAAGTGGTAGGCTTGTGATTTTTCACTGATGGATCTTCATATGGATCTTCATCAGTGAGTAGCCTCAAGTAAAATCTGGGAGAATTTAAAAAAAATCCCACATCCTACTAACAATTTTCAAAAAGTGTGCTTAATATGTATTCAAATGATGTATTTTTGCGAGAACTGCTTGTTAAATATTAATTAAATAGGTAAATAATTGGCAATGGTGCGGCTTTGAAATGACTACGTGCTAAAAGATGATTCATTTAATGCCTCTGATAACAAATTTACTTGAAAAATGCGTGTTTTACTTTTAATTTAAGTAATTAAAAGATATATTTTTAGATATGACCACAACAAATTATAATTAATATTTCTTAAAGTTGGATATTTCGGGTGTTTTACATTAACTAATATAAGGCTCGTTTTATTTATATTCATTGTAGTCTGTCTGTCGCTTCTTGATTGTGTAAAGTTAATTTAGTATTTGTGGGAACAGGGGCATTATCAATTGCCCCTGTTTTTAAATATTCGCACTAGATTGATTTTGTACATAAAACATCTGCTAATACCTATTATAAATTTCTTTATTATTAATTCTCTATTAGTATTATAAATTTAGTTTGTAAATGTATGAACTCAAGAGCCACTATCCCGATCTAATTGGATATTTGTTTATTTAGAGCGTAGCATAGCAGATTGCCGCTTGGGAAAGTATGTTGCATCGTAACGCGGCGATCTTTTGAAAGCGGCAATTGATTTTGTTATTTCGATTATTTCTTATTAAAGCCGCGTCCACATTATGTCGAATGGTGTCGATCGACAATGCCCTCTATTGTAAAGCTGCGTCCACATTATGGATCGACAATGTCGGGCGACCATCCACACTGGATTGGCATTGTCGATCGACACCATTCGACATAATGTGGACGCGGCAACACTTTAAGATGTTCTATACAAACATACAGCAGAAAGAAGCTGGAGCGGGTCATTAGTTTATGAAGAGAAAATTGTAAAAAATTGAGAAATTGAATAATAGTTTCATAAATACTATTCGGAATGTATGTATAATTTGAATTTATTTCATTTAAAAAAAAGGTTACATGTCATAATTTCTAATAAAAATGTAATTAAAAGTTCAAAAATTAACACATACACTGTATATTAAAGGTCTTCTCGATTATACAACTTGTAGAATCGACAAGTTCAGACTTGTCCGACAGTGACGGCAGACACAAAAGATACTAAAGAGAGACTCTGCGGTCCCCTCGAGCCTTTTTCTCATGAATGAATATTTTTGTTAGTGATATTATGTTCTGCAGAATACAATACCACTTTCAAAGGCAGTGGCGCAGATTTACTGTTATATTCGAGGGTTTATTACAATACCATTGTAAATAAATTGCCATAAAAGTTATATACTCAAAACTGGACGTTTCGGTGCCAACCACAAGGAAATTTGTATATTTCGACATTTTTATGGAATTCAAAGGTTATCATTTATGTGGTAAATAAAGGAAATAGGAAAACGTTTTCATTACATAGTTCAATATTGATAAAATTTATACAGTGTGAGTCAAATTGAGATAATGTTTGTTAATGGAAAGGATATGCTTGTAACCAATACGTTCTTGTTATCACTTAAAAAATAGGAGTAACAATTTCAGGACCGGAACACGACGATTTCATTAAACCAGTGCATCAAATCAACTGATATTTTTTGAAAGAAGAACATTTATCGGAAAGCAGGTACTGAAAATATCAATAATTTAAAACCAAAACCTAAGAAGCCTTGTCGGCTCAAGTAATAATGAATATCATACAGTCTGACAAAATTGCTTTGCGAATAATCTTTTTTATTATCAATATACAGATTACGAAAAGTCTTTTCACGACATACGATTTACACAAGTACGACAAGGAAAATATGAGAAAAACTACTTGAAAGAGAGAGAAGAATAATTGTTCGCTGTCAGTGTTGGGCATGTGTTCAGTTCCAGCTACCAATCTGATATGAAAGCAGCGCTGCCAGTTTAGAATGATTGGTAGGTACTTTCCAAGGGATAAATAATTTATTTTGCATTTGACTTCTAACACGGGATAAAGATGTATTTAGTGGGGGAAAATCGAGATTGGTAATATTATTGACTTTTGAAATATAAGTCAGATCAACACAAATAAGAATAAAATAGTGTAGTTCATGAAAAAATTTGGAAAAATTACAATTTGCAATAAATAAAATCTATACACTGCTTTAGATTTAACAATTATTGGTATTTAACATTGTTGCCAATAAAAACTGGGAATAACTTTTAGGCCGGCGACACATTTGCGATTGCGGCTGCGGTTGCAACCGCGCGGTCACAACCGCTATAACGTTCACACATACAAGCATACACCTTGTCATACCGAGTCCGTCAGTTCAATAATCAACATGGATTTGGTTAGGAACAGTTGCTATAATTTACGCACAAATTAAGAAATCGAAGCGAAAAAGGAGGTTCTTCCAAATTCGGGTGATCGTGTTTACCCCTATGTCCTGGTGGGCGACGAAGCTTTTGCTCTGCACGACAATTTATTAAGGCTTTATCCAAGGTGTAACCTAACAGATAACAAGCGAATTTTCAATTATAGGTCAACAAGAGCTGGAAGGTTCGTGGAATGTGCCTTTGGAATTCTGGCCAATGAGTGGCGTGTGTTCCATGGTAGCATATTAGTGCAACCAGATTTTGCAGTGATGGTAGTAAAAGCAGCTTGCATCTTGTACACAAATTTGAAGACACGCTAACGTGCTGCTTAGATGATACAGATGTACACGGGACTGGAGGTGAACAACTACGAGGACAACATGTCAGGAATCTTTTTACTGATTACTTCGTATCGCCTGAAGGCAGTTAAGTTGGCAAACTGATATGATATAAACAAATATATAGTGGTTGTTTAATATACAACTTGTAAAAAGTGAATAAATAATTTTTTGTAGTTTATAAAGTACCTATTTAAGTTATGAATTTTTCTTATCTTTTGCTCTTCTCTCTTCCGGACACCACGAATTGTGGTTAGGACACATTTCTTCTAAAATCTTCTGCCAAGCAGTAATTTTTTTGTCGCGATCTTTGTATGCCTTGTCGGTAACATCCCACAAGCACGTCTTACTTTGCACCAGAACAATAAATTTTTCGGTATCGAAGACGTCCATATTCAAAACTCGACTGGCTAGGTTTGTGGCTGCGCGGTTAATGTGAACAGTCAGGCAAGTAACAACATGTTGCATTTCGGACGGACAGCCGCGCGACCGCGGCAAGATGCGGTTGCAAAGGCGGTTGCTGCCGCTTGGCCGCTAGTGTGGCACCATTTCATAAACAACCATGTATTTTACAGAGCAGCGGTTGTGACCGCGCGGTTGCAACCGCAACCGCAAATGTGTCGCCGGCCTTACAGATAAGTTCATTTGGCAACGGCGGTTAAAATAGGGGGAAGCACTTAACACACGCCCATCGAAGACTGCGCCAAATTATTTTTCTCTCTCTTTCAAGTAGTTTTTCTCATATTTTCCTTGTCGTACGAGCATACATATTATCACCCTGTATACTAATCATAGTTCATTGATATATATTATAATAAGTTAGCAGTAGTAGGATACAATGAATAAATTTAACTGATTTTCAAAAACAAACGTTTGTTTTGAAGTAGGTTCATCACTCATCACATCACAAAGATTTCATTCTTCTAATGTGGAATCGGTGCATACCGTTTTTCAAAATAGATTTTCAATGACGTAGCTCGACAAGCAATTCTGTCCATGTAAAATTTAATTTTAGAAAGTCAACTCGAATGGTTCAAAATAAAATTATTGTTTAATCGAATCTACGTAAGATACAGCGTTGTCAAATGTCATAGAATGTGTCATTATTTGTGTTCAAATTTCGGAAATATCAGAAAAGGGGAAAACATTGGGGCGACAAAACAATATAATATGAAGTACTACTGAGAAATGGTTTCTTCAAACTTGGTCGCTGTATAAATATTCGTTAGATAATAATGATTAAAGCTAAAGCACACGATATGTTTTATCTTTATATTTATCCAGATTCTGAGGACAATAATATATCTGGAATGGTCTGAAAGGAATAGATCCAACTCATCAAATCCTGCAAACAATTTAAAATCAGGAGCTCAATATTTGCTTTTCGGAGTCCAATGGATAAGCAGCACAAAGCCCCTTCTCTAACAATTGGAGATCAGAGCAAGATGTATACGTCAAAGATGTATATTTAGGAAGTAAGTATTCACTAAGCTTACAAAAATGGTGACGGTGTAAACTGGGATTGCTAAAGAGTCTTCGAGGGAAAAGGATAAGATGCACAGCTTCATCAAAACTGAAAGGAGTCTGGCTGGACATGGAGAAGAAGGAGTTCCGGTCAATATCCGGAGTCTTTACAACAATGTAGACTATGATCTGGTAAGAATAGGGCGGCCTAGATTAAGATGAATTGGAGGAACAAACTCTAAGGATGTGAATAGAATTACTTCACAGACTGTCAACTTATGTGTGAATATTGTATTTAAAAGGGTACAAGAAGTGTTATCATAGAACAATAGATAAAAATACTTAGCTATAAGTATCTAACAATTTCCGTTTATATAGCTTAGATCGAAAACTATAGCAAGATGTAACGGAGAGAAATTTTTTATATTTTGAATTTAGTCAGTAGTAATAATTTTTGCTATAAATATTGGCAACACTGGTACCCTCAATATAATGAACTAGAGACATAACAGTTGGCATAACATTAGTAAACTCAAACTACTCTATTTGCTTTTTTCCGGATGTTAATAAAATCATGATCTAGCCTCTCTCTCACTCTCTCCCTTTCTGTCGGTTGTTTTATAATTCGACCTTGGTATTGAAATAAAAAAAATGGAGCTTGCCGAGTTAAGACAGGTAACAAAGTTGTTGTGTGTATATTTGAATCGCTAACATTTTGTGAGACATTTTGTTTTTGTGCATTTACTAAAATTGAAGCAGCATTAGCTAGTTTTTTATTTTCATCTAGTTTATTCTATTGAGTTTTTTTCAATATAGCACAATGTTTACTATTTATAAAATATGTTGTATAATGTAATCTTGAATTATATTTCTAGTAGCACGTGTTGATAAACGTAACTTCGAGCACGTGCTTTCATTTATATCAAACTTATTATTATTAGAATTACAAACGTATTATACCTACATGCTACTATAATACGTTTTCTCATCCATTCTAAAGTTAATATATTTAGTTAAAAATGGTGCTTTTGTAATAATAATAGTCCCCAATAAATCTTTTTTAGTGCATTATTGTTGCATTATATTATTGTTAAAATATTTTCTAGAACTTCTCTTCTTCTGTTTGATGAAGTGGGTATTCCAGAAATTTTCCTAATTTTATTCCATACTTGGCTGGTTGGGGTGGAGCTAGTTATTCCGGACACAAAGTTTTGCCAACACTTCTTTTTTGCTGATTTTACTGTTAACTGTGCAAGTGCCTTCAATTTTTTAAACTCTATTTTATTTTCATCCGTTTTAAGTTTTTTGTATCGGTTCAGGGCTGATTCACTCTTTTTCACATCGTTTTCGGTAGTACAGGGAATGAAGCATTTCACCTGGCAATTTTTTCGTCCAGCATGGATTGACTTGAAATTTTAACAGAAGGTAGGTGATAGCCTAAGGATCAAAATCTATATCGAACCGAAGGCCTTGGGGATGGTTGCCACCCCATCTCGGGGGCGAAAATTTTTTATTACATTTTAACCACAGGAATCGATTGAAAAAGTGATTCTAAGCAAAAAATGTTCTATACATTTTTTTGTAAAATCAATATTCTCTAAGTTATTCGCGATTGAAAGTAACGCTTTTTAGAGGAAAAAATGGATGTTTTTGATTTTTTTAGCGGATAACTCGAAAATTATGCATTTTATCAAAAAAACTGTGGAGAGCAAAATTGTAGCTTTTAAAAAAACAAGCAAAATCTTTTTTTTATAATTTTTCTAAAACCAATGGGAACCGAGATATGGCCCATCATCCCATCCCAAATGCAAAATGTGATAGATTCAAAGTCAAATACCGGAAAAATGATGCATTTTTCGTAGAAAACTCATAGAATCTTTTTCAAAGAGCATAACTAGACCTTTCTTTAAAAAAAAGGTCTGTAGCATCAAAATTGAGTTAATTATGACAAAAATAATGTCAGTACTGAATTTTTTATACAAAAAGATCGGTGAAAACAACCCCCTAACTACCCCCCTAACTAAAATTGATCTTTACCCTTGTGCACTTCTCTTTGTTCATGTATGGTTAATATGTCCAAGAAGTTTGACCAATTTAAAATTCATAGTTTTCGAAAAATTATGGCTTAAAGTAAAAAGTTATTTTTCATAATTTTGTAGTTTTTACCCTTTCTTTCAAAATAACTCCAAAAATATTAGAGGTACAAGCAAAGTTAAAAGACGAAATTGTAGCTTTTTTATGACAAAAATTTTTTGTAAAGTTAATATTTGACGAGATATAGCCGCTTAAAATGTCTATTTACGCACGAGCACCACATTTTTTTAGCCCTTTAAACTCACCCCATTTAAAAACGAAAGGGTCTAAAGAGATTTAACTTACAGATCCTTGTAGTTCTTGAAAAACCCTACAAAATCGTTTTTGAATAAACTTTTTATCATCAAAAATGAAGGAAATACGTTAAAAAAACCAATCGATTTTTTTTCGAAAAATTCCAATAGTATAGTGCACTTGGAAGCATAATAATGTACAAAACTGGTTTATTCGGCAGTGGGGCGTTATATATACGAAATATCTATTACAATAGTTTATAAAAATTGCAATGTTGTGAAGGGTGTTTTTTAAAGGTTGAAAAGTTATTTAATGCACGTGACACATTTTTTTTACAACAGAATTATTGAGCAAATCCCTATTAGCATTAATTATTTTTCTCTTGGCAAAAATTTTTTTTACCTATAACACTAATAACAGTTGATTTTTAAGTATAAAATTGTATGTGTAATTCAAACCAATTTTCACCTATCTTAAGATTTATAATGCTATTTTTTAATTTTTGACATTTAGGGGTAGTTTTCACCCCTAAGAAACAATCAGGGTTCGTCGGCATGACATGATATATAAAGCAGAGGGTGAGTTGAGCCTAATCCCAAATTTTTATGCAAATCAATCAGAGGCGAAATCATTTTTTAAGGATTCGTGATTTTTCTTACATTAAGCTGTAACAGGGGCTGCTTTTTAAGGGTTGAAATATGATGAAATTGTATTCCAAAGCTCAAAACAATCATTATTCAACTCATCCAAACCAAATCTTACCCATTTTCAGGTTTAAAATGTTATTTTATGATTTTTGACAAATAAGGGTAGTTTTCACCCCTGAAAACCGTTTAGCGCCCTTCGGTTCGATATAGATTTTGAACTTTCGGCTATCACCTACCTCCTGTTAAAATTTCAAGTCAATCCATGCTGGACGAAAAAATTGCGAGGTTTTACCTTTTTTTGAGCTTCATTCCCTATACTATTTGGAGAGGTAACCATCTAAGTCGTTTTAATCAGGTGACTCTTTCACGATTACGACTGGGACACACTAGGTTAACTCATTCATTTTCAATGACTAGAACAGAACGTACCAAATGCGATACATGTGATGAAATATTATCTGTGAAACACATATTAATAGATTGAAGCAGATATAATCTGCAGCGCAAAACACATGGTATGCCTATTAATCTGTTAGGTTAGTCCAATAGACAAGCTAATAAACTTTCTTAAGGATATCGATGTTTTAAATTGTATTTAGTAATTTGAATTCAATATGATTGATATATTGTTCAAATTTTGTATTTGCTTAATTTTTAAGTTGCAATAACTGTATAGTTCCGATATTGTTCAGTCGCTAATAACCTTTTGGTGGATGCGACTAGTTTTCAATAAATAAAAAAAAGATTATATTTTTGCATAATAAATTTTGCGTTATATTTATTGTAAAAATGATATATTACATGTCATAATAACGATCAAAACAATGTTATTCTTACAAATAATACATAACAAGAAATAATAAAAACCAAATAAAATTAGAATATTATTAAGGATAAGCTATTAAATGGGAGCATTTCTTTATGTCCATATCAATATTTGTTGTGGCAACTCTGATTATATTTTCAAGATTGATTCTTTCAAGCTGTTGTTAAATTTTGATTTTAAGGTAGAGTGCCCTATTACTGACCACTTAAGCAAATATCTTAGACATCTCGTATTGCAAAATATGTACTAAACGGTCTATAGCTTTTTAAAAAACTGTTTCAAATAGATCTAATCTTCTACTTTTTTAAAAGTCATGTACACTTCGAATAAATTATATATAAATAAAATAAATACAATTTAAAATACAAAGAACCAATTTATGACCATTCCCAAAGGTCTCATAACCAATTCCTAAACGCTCAGTATACCAAATATTGACTTTAGGTATTTAGTAGTAAAAAAGCGCCTTCTAAATCATGAGTTTATTCATAAAGGAGTACTTGAACAAAATAAAAATTAATGAACAATATTATCTGTATTTGTAAGAATTTGAAGGGTGGGTGACCCCACAGCACTTAGGCCACAATTGGTCCATTGTGCATCCTTCTGAGGTTCAGACTTCCTTCTGGCTCGTCATCCAGCCTACTTGTTTGAAGTGGGCGATAACATCGCCGGAAGTAAGCTCCCTCATGCTGGCTTGTGTTAGCCTGTACTCGCCGAATACAGAAAGCCTAAATTGAGAGAGTGTCGGACATTCACAAAGAATGTGTTCGACAGTCTCATCTTCCTGTTCACATCCCCTACAGAGTGAAGTGTCAGACAGACCCAGTCTGTAAAGGTGTTTTCGTAGGTGGCAGTGACCGGTTAGAATACCCGTGGCTGTCCGAAGGTTCTGTCTGTTCATAGTCACGTATTTTTTGGATCCTTTGCTGTCCGGATACTGCAGCAGTTCCTTGGCAAGCCTGCAGCCTTCTGCATTGTCCCATCTACCCTTAAACTTATCAAGGGAGTGTTCCTTTATTAGGTCAATCATAGCCGACGCCGACAGACTAATGAAAGTGCCAGGTCCCAAGAGTTTTTGGGAGGCTGCTTTCCTGGCTAGTGAGTCGGCAATGTGGTTACCTTTCGATTTACTGTTCCCCTTGATCCAGCCTACAGGCTTCGATCAGGGACAGGTGACACTCCAGTACTAGGCCTGATGTGATACCTGGTCTGTTCAGGGCTAGTAGTGCTTGTCTACTATCCGTAAGGATGTGAATTTTATTACCTGTGGTGTTTCTTTTGGTAATCTCTTTTGCGGCGATGTAGATAGCAGTGAGCTCTGTTTGAGCAACGCTGACATTACAGTCCATCGCCCATTTGATGTTTATATTCAGAGATCTGGAGTAAATTCATCACATCCTGAGCCCATATTGGTTTTAGAGCCATCCGCGAAGATGCAGAGTGCGCCTTCTTCTGATGTGTCTTGTGTGTTATATTTAATGATTACCTTGTAGTGCCTGTGAAAGGCATATTGTGGTGAGATTGCGTCCGTATTTGCCTGCAGCAGTGGGACCTCATTGAGTGCCTCACGCCATAGGTTACGTCTCAATCTACCAGATTATATAAAACCAAAACAATAATTTGTGAAAACAAAATATCTCACAAATAAACAATATTTATATTTATATAAACAGTATTTATTGCACATATGTACTAATTATAGAGTTTGCATTTCGGTAACACAGTAAATTCATAATCTTTGGTTCATTAATTTTTCTTATCTGATCACTTCTATACCAAATAATGTCTGGTGGATTTGGCCACTTTCAATTTGGACCACTTTGGGTCATTGCACTAATCTTGTATACCTTTTCTTGTTCTTCCTCTTTGATTTCCAAATTTTTTCCCGGAAAATTTTCGGTGTTATAGTACACCAAGCAGTAGTCCTCAACAGAATAGATTGTGTCCAATTCCTTTTCTCTATTGTTTTTTGCAACGGAATCATTATCTTTTAATGAGCCCTCTTCCATCATCCTTTTGTCGTTTTTTCTTCTCGGTCGTTGTTTTGATAATGTCTCTTTGGTTTCCTTCATTTTTTCAGTTCTTTCTAATTTTTGCTATTTTCTAGCTGTCTTTTCTTCCTCGAGTTTCAGCAGCTTATTTTCTCTTATAATATTCCTGCCACTCAGCGGAAGCTGCAACTGAAGGTATTTTGTCCTTGGGTTTCCTCTTTTTTTTCCACAGGACTGGGCCATGTGAAAGTTTTTTTAAAAGGGGTTGACATAGATTCAAAAACATGATCTATATTCTTTTTATAGCTGTCGTGTAATCTATGTTTTCATTTGGTAACATGGTAGAATTGTTGTTGTTTATTTGCCGACTTTCCTCATCCATTGATAGCAGTTCAACTTTATTCCTTTTTTCTACAACTTGATCAGTTTGTAACAGCAACTTTTTTTTTGGGCATCTATTTTCTATGTTATCTTCTGCAAAAAAATCTGGAATCGGTGTTCTAATAAATACCAAATCAAATCGTGATCAGTTTCCTTACCATAAGGTGACCTGTATAATAGGGTTCTCTTTCAAATCATGTTTCTTTTTATTTTAAATAACAAGTTCAAAGTCAGTTAATGGTTTATAAATTGTTGATATAAATTATTCAGATATTTGATGAAAAAAATGTAGTTTTTTTCCTAAATTGGGAGTAAAATGACTTAACTTGTAAATAGATTCAGCCGATGAATGACCTACACGAAACCAAATTATTGGGTCGATTCTGAGAAGTCACATAAAAGCACAGCACTCCCTCTAGCAGGCTAACTCCTTTACTAATTCTCAGATCTAATATATTAGTACTGAGCCCACCCACCGCGCGCTGCGATAGTATACATGGAGCACAGAAAAGGGAAAATTATCCCTCAGGATATAGCCCAAAAAAGGAGCAAGAAGAAGAATAGCTAAAAGAGCAGGAAATATGAAATAACTAATACTCGATTTCACCAACCGTATCGTAAAGTTAGGTAATATCAAAGTCGAATTTAGGAATTTCTAAACGCAATTTACGTTTCACCACGCGCATTTAGAAATTCCCAAATCCGATTTAGGTATTACCTAACTTTACGAAACGGTAAGTAAAGTCGGGCATAAGAATTTCAATATTTTTGGAAACTTGGTTTTTAAAGAAAACTTCGAAGTTGTTCATCAATTTTATATTAAATATATATACATAAAATATATAATATATAAATATAATATAAATATATAATAGGGTATTTTCCTATGAGCGGAAAAAATTAAAAAAGAGTCGGAGCAGGTACTTTGTGGTACTATTATGCCAGAAATCAATATTTCACACAAATAAATTAAACCAGTGATTTTTTATTAACTTAACAAAAATGCTAATTTTCAAATATTTACTCAGCGCGGGAAAATATGTGAGTTTATTGTGACGTAAGAGGTCTTGCTGCTTGCTTGTTTCTTATAGGCCAGCTCAGGTGGGCGGCCGCAGGTCGAGCCGATGGTTCCGATTCGGCTGGTCAGTGATCTTGTCGCTCGGGATGCGGTAGGCGGAGCGACAAGATCACTGACGTCATAAAAAATCAGCGCGTTTTGGCGCGCTATTTAAATCTAAAATTTTTAAAGTTGGTTTTGGCAACTTTCCCGCTTGGTAAGAAATTTGAAAAAAATTTGGAGTACTCAACTGAGGCCAGACAATCTTCTAATGGTGTTTAAAAAAAATTGTCAAATACCCTATTGTTTTTGACGTGTGACTTTAAAGTCTTTCAATATACATCTTTTTGGAGAAACTGGAACATTATAAAAATATAAATAACTTAATAGAATTATTGTGTCTTTCTACCTTCAGCCACTTAGTAACAATTTAATAGTAAAGTAAAGAAGAACAAGAAATTACTAATAACTAATTGAATGAGAAACTTTCATGCAAATTCTGGTTTTGAATCGTTAACTTACTTCTGGTAAATTTTTTTTCTATATCTACAGATGTAGATGGAGCTTTTACAGATGTAGGTGTATCTTCTACAGATGTAGATGGAGTTTCCAAAGACACTATTGTGGATGATGGTATCGTAACGGTGTCTGAAATCAAATAATTCTATCAACTTACAACAACTCAGTTATCGAGAAAATTGTAAAGGAATATTTAAAGCAAAACAGTTATTAAAATTTCCATCATTAAATGTGTTACATATACGTCAGAGCTAACTATAACATTTTCTTGAAACAAACAGTTCACGAAATAGTGATCTTGTTGTGCCTTTGCATATATCATCTACATATTACAATATAGCATTACACTATATAACTTCTTGCCATGTTACATGAAAAAATTGTTTCCAACGATAAGTTTAAAAACGAAGTTAATAAGTTAAGTTAATAGCTGTTTTTATAATGTAAGTTATTTTCGTTATGATTAATTTATTGCAATTCTTATATTTTATATATCATAGTTGTAGATTTTATATTATATTTTTTAATGCAGGTACCTAATGTGAACATGTACAAATTTAAAGGTAAATAAAGCTATATATAACTCGAATTATTATCTACTTACCAGATAGAAGTAGAGTTGGATATGCACATTGCACATGGTTTCAACTATCTCTGAAATCCTTGTCATAAAGTTGTTTTGGAGTTTTCTCCTTTAAAACAGGATTGTTTATATTCTCCATCCAAATATTTAATAAGTTGGGATTCTTGGTGAAACGATTCCTCTTACTTGTTTTATCGGTACAACCAGGAACACAACAAGTTCTTTTACGAGATGCCATAGGTCTTGCTTATTATATATTATACTAAGTACCTAGGTATCTACTTTTCAAAAATATCAATTGTCTTATAATACAACAAACAATTAAATGTTCATAAACTAAAATACTGAACTAACCACTACATGTTAACTAATAAAAATTAAAATGTTTGTAACTTTCAATAATTGACAGTTCACGTGACTTTCCCTCCGATTGGGCGATTCTGCAACGTCACGCTACAAATGCGCTCTCAAGCGGGTGGGCTCGATATTATAACTTGGATACAAATTGTAGATGAGAGGGTGTGCTGTGCATATAAGCGTTGATTGATTAAAGAAACTGTAAGATATAGTAAGTTGTAGTGTTGCCGCCGAGACGAGAGATTCTCGCCTCTCGTCTCGTCTCGCCCTCTCTCGACGAGACGAGAGACCCATTTTCTCTCGTCTGACGAGAGAATAACCCTCTCTCGTCGAGAAATTCTCGTCTCTCTCGAGCAAAAAACGTTATATTTTTTATGATTTTTGAAATCTTTATCTAAAGAGTCAGAAAAAATTTTGCAACAGTTAACATAAAATTTACTAATAAACTGAAAAATATATTACAGATAGGTACCTAGATACAAAAAAGGTTGATATAATGATGTATAAAACGTAACTTGGGCTGGAAAAAAACATCACCTTATTGCCTTCATTTAGTTAATACTTATACATAATATTATATTAGGAACACTAAGAACTTTGGAAATTCAAAAGAATCATTTTTTAACAAATATATTTTTCTTAAGGCTACACGAATACCAAGAGTTTAAATATAACAATGTTCTCGCTGACGTCTAGACGGTTTCTATGGTTTCTTATGACGAGTCCTGCTTTTGAAAACAGTCTTTCAGCAGGAGCACTGGTAGCAGGTATGGCTAATATATCCCTAGCCATTCTAGCAAGATTTGGAAATATTTCCTCATGGTCACCCCACCATTTTAAAATATTGGTATCTCGACCAGCTCTTTCTCCGTCTATATATTTTTAATATTCGGCTCTTTCTATCTCTCTATTGTTGATGTTAATGCTCGGTTTTTTATATAAACCAGTCATAAATTCGTCACTACTTGTTGATGATGAATCCTTCCCTGTTTCCGTTTTCGTGGCGATAGTAGCAGTTGGTTTTACGTAAAATGAATAGAAGATTTTGTCAAATTTCTTCAAAGATCCTTCTTTAATTTGTCTTCCCCACGGGGTCAAATTGAATGTCTCTATTTTGTGCTTCGGATCTAATACTAACGCCGCACAATAAACCCAATTCGTTTTATGATAATGCCTCATCATTTTGTCTCTCCCTGCTATCTTTATTTGTGCAGGAGATATTGACCTTTGTCTCACTAATGGGCTATTCTGTAGTAAATACCAAGCAAAGTTTTAACGCATTTAGGTGAGGTTCTTTTATATTTGACATATATTGCACACAAAATATGTCAAGTATGTTAGAACCTAACCTCAACGCGTTAAAAATTAGCTTAGTTTTTACTATATTTGGTTTGAGTCACGAGAGAAGGTCGTCTCTGTATCTGTAGAGTAGGGAGGGTGAGTGTGAAGGCTCATAGCACTTAGGCCACATGTGATCCATTGTACATCCTCCCGAGGAGTTTTCCTCCTAGGTCATTGTCCATCGCTGTCCTTCTCAGGAAGGTGGACAGGTCACTAGGAGACATCTCCTTTATATCGGCAGGTGTAGGCCAAGACCCACTGAACACACACTCTCTTATTGACGATAACTCCGGACACTCGCATAAGACATGCCTGACAGTTTCATCTTCCTGTTCACACATCCTGCATAGAGGTGTGTTCACTAGCCCCATAGTATGGAGGTGTTTCCTTAGTTGACAGTGACCAGTCAGAAATCCTACTGTTAAACGTAGGTTTTTCCTGGTCATCGCCAAATATTTCTTCGGCGCCAGCTTCCCAGGGTCGCCCAGGGTGATCCTGGCAAGACTGCATCCTTTGATTCCATCCCATCTCTTAAGGGATTGAGCATCGGTGTAACGTTTGGCTATTTCCGCAATTGTCGAAGTCGTTAGGCCGTAGGTGTCACTGGGTCCTAGAATTTTTAGTCCAGCGGCTTCCCTGGCTAAAGAATCAGCAATGCGATTTCCTTTACTCCTGTCGTGCCCTTTAACCCACCCGCCAATAATTGACCGATTAGGTAATTAATTTAATATTCACGTTTCCAGCTAAATCATTAAATATATCCTCCTCAATAGTACAGAATATTAATTTGACAAATATATTCACTTCCTTTGCTGTTATCCGCCACTCACCAAAACACATGTGTTAACTCGACAAGTAGGTACTCAGAACAGGCTAGATGCAATCCTCTCCTACCACTACCACCGAACATTGAGAATCATTTCGCAGCAAATTCAAAAATATTTGAGAAAAAAGGATGATTAAATTGAAATTAGACATATTTAGAAATTAATATAATAACATACAGTTGGTTCGGTGAATCTTTTCCCAAGCGTCATCATTCATATACAAACGCAATACATCAATACATTAAATTACACGCAGGTCGTAGATTGATGTTTCAATTAGGATGTGGCTAAAATGACGGTGTGCGTTATTTATTATTAAAGCTAGATAATTGTAAATATTTCACAGCCATTTAGTGATATGCTACCATAACCTTTAGTTTGAAAAAACTGTTAGTATTCCAGAGTTTTATAGGGTTATTCGGCAAATTTACTTGCATAAGAGTTAGAATCAATAACAAGTTCCTCAGTAGAAACTTTGCAAATCAGAATTGCCTTTTTAGTGTTATGGCTAGCAACCATTACTATTGAGCCGTCCCACCCAAACGGTTCAACAATGAAAAATAGAAATCTTTTGGGTTGTGAAAATGAATAATAAATATTTTAAATATGTATATTTAAGATATAATATTATATAATAATATAATAAATATGTACAATAAGTTTCATTTAATTTTCCTAATAGAATCAGAGCTATCACCAGTATATATATATATATATATATTCATTTTTGTATCAAACTTAATGTTGTTTGTTGTCAACCATGTAACAATCTCATTTTTTGTCTAATTAGTAGAAGGTTGCTTTTCTAAAAGAACACTATGATATGGAGCATTATCCATAACAATAAGAGATGGCTCTTCTAAGTTGGGAATTAATTGAGTACTTATCCATTTCATATAAATATTTCATTGCTCATTTCTCCATGGTAATCAGCTACTCTAGATTTTGAACAGAATAATAAACTTGCTTCAGATACAAATCCTTTGGTAGAACCAGCATGAACAATTATAAAACGTTTACCATCATAACCATCTGGTTCACGTACACTTCTAGTGCTGTTGTCTTGCCAAGAATATATCCTCCATTTCTTTTTTCTAACTCAAAATACTCCATCACATTTAGAACCAGCTTCTGTGCGTTTTGCCAGGCATACCTATTTAAAAAAAATCGTTCATAAATAGTTCTGGTCTTTCAGAAAATTAGGTCAATATTTTCTACATTAGTGGAAGCAAAATATGTTTAATACAATTCAGTTTAATGGAATTCTATCCATAACCATGATGAAATGTCAATTTAAGGTTAGTTTTCATTGCGAAGTAAATAAATAATAAGTAGATCAATAATCTTTACTTACCACAATAATTCGAACACTCGGGTGTAAGTAAGTCGTTATAAAAACTTAAATTTATATGCAAGGGACAAAAAAATGAGTAAAAATGTGAAATAAAAATGTAAGCAAAGTCTTTGGTCTGTCAACGTACAAATTCGCGTTAAACTTATCGCCGACATTCATCATATGGCTATCTCTGTTTGTTATATTATGTTGTAATGGAACAAACGGTGTCATTTCGGAGGTTTAGATTCTGTGAGTAAGAAAGAGATGTACTACAAAAAGTAGTATATGAATAATTTCATACATGGGAAAAGATCCACCGCACGAACTGTATCTCATATGTTCATATAAAGAAAATTCTTATTTTATACCGTAATACAAAAAATCGGTCACTATTTGGTTACTGATCACTAATTGGTACTTTACCTTATATGTCAAGTGTTATTGCACTATACAGAATCTAAACGGTACATTATAATCATAGAAAGTATCTCATGTATCATATAACTGAAGTTAGGGGTCGTCCATTAATTTCGTGAGGCGTTTTTGGGAATTTTCGACCCCCTCTCCGCCCTTGGTGAGATATCGTAAGATTTTCCTCAGCTCCTTCCCCCCTCCCATAATCTTACGCGAGATATTCAAAACCTTTATTTGGGACTGTAAACGTGTTGGATTATTTAGAAAATAAAAACTTGTTCTATTACTTTTATTAAAGACTAGCAAAGACTATTATTTGTGAATATTTACGTAATTTTCTTTTAACGCAATTTTACAACGTTTTCTACGAGAAAAATAATTACGTGATATTTGACCCCCCCCCCCCTACCCCCTTGGTGAGATTTGGAAATATTTAACTTGATTTCCTACTCCCTAGAACACCTCACGTAATTATTGGACAGCCTCTCAACTTAAACTTTTATTTGAAAATTTTTTAGGAATATTACACTTGAATTCTAGTGGAATAAATATTTACGACCAGTTTTTGATTTAATAGAGAAATGGTTATTAAGGAAATTAGTATAAAAGCATTAAGCAGTTATTAAATTTTTATGACACGTTTGTATTTTATGTACTTAATAAGCGGAATTTAACATAATAATGTTAATAAATGCCAGCGTATCGTGACAGGCACTAAAATGATTCATCCTAAAGTATCAATCAATATTACATCTTTTAATTATCGTTATAAAATATATATCGTTCCCGAGTCCTTCCAATAAACACTTTAACGATAATTTTTCAAAGTGATGAAAACCGATCACAAACCATAAACAATTTACCCAATGAGAAACTTTTGCTTTAATGTTTTCCCGAGAAAATTCTAAAGAAAAAGATATCAGATTAACCAAAGAGGAAATGACGTTGATTTTTAGTAAATGCACCGTACACTAACTACCGACAAGTAAATTCACTTCGTCGATTTATGGGTTACCGAAAATTTCCTTACCCCTCCTATCGTCTGGCGCGTTCTGGCTAGTTTAAAGTGAGAAAGTGTTGAGTATAGGGGTAGCACGCAATGCTAATGTGTTGCTGATCGAAATTTCGGAAATATAATCTTTGTTTTGTTTTCGTTTTTGTGAGCAGATCATTGTTTCATTGGCGACACCTTTTCATAGCTGACTTGTCTTTTTCGGTAGCTGCGGTGGGTTGCAAGTAATGAAAATTTGTCTTTTTTTCATCTTTATTTGTAACTGTCAAATCTGCGCCTTTCAATATTTCTTTTAATACATTTTCTCTAAATTTTAAGAATGTGAATGTAGGCAAATTTTTGGAACTTTAGTTCTTTACGCCAGGTTATGTTTGAGCGACCAGGGGTCGCGACGCAAAAGATCTGACCGTTACGCGTTACGTTACGCTGCGTTATGTTACATTGCTTCGTTATGTGCCTTGCTTTTGCGTGCTTGTGCCTTCTTAGTCTCTCTCTCGTTTACGAAGCAGCGATTCATAATAATAAATATGCTCATACCCGGATTCGAACCCGGGCCGCCCGCGTGCAATGCGAGCATTCTAACCACTGAAACACCGATTGAAATTCTATGCAAAGCTGGTATTCGCAGTGCTAGTGATCTACTTGAATTTGTTCGGATAAATTTTTACTATTATTTCCATAATTTTTTTTGCGCGATTAAGGGGTCTAGCTACTTTTCGAAATACAGGGTGTTGAAATTTTGAAAACTTGAATGTTTTAATTCGATAACTTTAAAATGGATTGATAAATTGATTTGACATTTGGCAGGTAGTTTTTAAATGTAGAAGGGCAAATTTTGAAAGAAATTGTAGTTTGTGCAACTAGTGTGGATATGATGGCCATATCGCACGAGGACGAAGATGAAGCACGACGCCGTAGGCGGAGTGCTCAATCGTTCAAGTGCGATATGGACAATCCACACCAGTCGAGCAGCATATTTTTTCTACGACCCACTTAGGAAAAAATCTAGAAAATAAAAATTTCTATAAACTGTAATATAACAAATTAAAAATTTAACAATTCAATTTTATGTTTCCACTAATTTTGTGGTAAACGAATGTCCAATTTGTATAATGCTACGGTTTCCTTTTTTAAATATACGTTGCTGTTATAAGTAGATGTTGCCAGTCGGACTCCCTCATGGAGGGTACCGTACCATTATCTATAATAATGAATATTCTGCTAAATATTTCAAACGTCTACCTGTTGTCGTTATTAATATCAAGCAGAATGATTATTTAAAAATAAAATTAACAATAAAAAAAATTCCTCGCCGGGAATCGAACCCGGGTCTAACGCGTGAGAGTCTGGTGTGCTTACTACTCAACCACCAAAGAATATGCAAATTGTTTATCTATAACGTCAGATGTATTACATAACTTTTGCTTAAAAGGAACTAAAGTTCCTATTGTGTGTCCCGCGACACGTTCTACCTTTTTTAATTTCTTGTAGACGTAACAACTAACTAGCGACAGCTAGTACCCCCACCTATTATAAACGTCATCGGCAATAGGAGACAATCGAAAATAGACAAATTTTTTTATATTTGTCGGGCCCGGAGAACCAAATATGAAATCAGTTCGAGACTGAGGGACCACGCGAAAACTTAAACGCATTTAGATGCCTGATAATATGCGTCCAGTTTACTGGACGCGGTCCCTACGACAAGTTCTGCCTGTCCAGTATACTGGACGTCGGTCGTCAAAGTGTTAAACATTTGTAATCATTACTTTGGTAAACATAACAATGTAATCAATGATTTACTTTATCGAATCTTAAGCTTTAATAAATGAATTTTCCTATAGTAGTATTTTGTGTCCTGAAAACCTGTATCGGATTGTGCCGTAAATCAGTAATACAAGTATTTAACCACACGACTGTCCCTCGTAACTGTTGTGTTATGATAACAGACGTGTAAGGCGCCAGGGAAAAGATGTACCAAAATTTTAAAACGTTCCGACGCAAGTGAATTTGCTTGTCGGTAGTTAGTGTACGGTGGTAAAGGTCAGATGAGAGAAACATAGTTAAATATTCTTTGTCTAATTACAAATCATGGTTAGTTGGTTGTAGGTTTGTTCAAACCACAAATCACAAACAGATTTCCAACAATTTTCAAATCGTTTTCAACGCGATCAATCTCTGATTAATTTATATTTATGGTTGGAATATCCAACAGCTTCATTCTGTACTGTACATGCGCTTATGTTGGCATCGTTAATCAACTGATTCAAAGTTATTACTTATATAATATTGATATACACTGTGTTATTTATAAGATGCGACATAGGGATTCCTGTACAAAACTGTTAAACGCGAGCCAACTTTTTTACCAAATAGCGTTCATCAAAAATAATTTGGAAAGGTCTTTAAAAAATATGTTCAAATGTCCTTTTAATTTTCTTAAATTCGCTCTGGTTTAATAAAAAAATGTATGATGTTTAAAAAAGTAGTACAGCATTTTCATAACACTTTCGAATACTAAAAACACCATGTTACTTCACGCTTAACTTTAAAATTTCTCGTCCTTCTACCCGTCTGGCTATCTCCTACGCGGTTTAAAGTATTCAAAAGTGGTATGAAAATGGAGTTCGACTTTTTTAAACATAACTATCCATTTTTTTATTAAACTTATCTAGAAAGTATCTAGAAAATTAAAAGTACATTTGAACTTATTTTCAATGACCTTTCCAAATCTGTTAATTTTTTTTATGGACACTATTTGTACAGTTTTGTACAAGAATTCCTATGTCGCATCATATAAATAACACAGTGTAGGTATGTATATTCAAAAGCAAAATGGAACAAAGTGGGAAGTTACATTTTTTATTTTTGTGTACCATTGTTATATTTATAAATACGTCAATCAATGTTTAAGCTATTAATTATTATAATAATGTTAAATACACAAAAATGTTTTTACATAAAGTGGTATTTTAGGATTACTTGGAGAGTTCTGAATTATTATTCAACCAACAGAAAAGATAGATTTTATAATTTGAAATAAAAATATCTGAATACAAACACAATTCACTCTTTAGAAGTTGTAGGTAATGCTGCAATTCTGTGAAACTGTAAAATAAAATGAAAAGAGAGCAATTCGCAAGTGCCTGATTAGTGCTTGTACGTTGAAAAGTATAATTACTTATAATAGTATTTAACTATTATCTTTGACATCTTTGGCAAAATAATACTGTATTAATCCTTTGCAAGAAAACTGACGAGTGCTCGAGATATATTATCGCGCATAAAGGAGGAGAGGAGAGAGATTTTGTTGAAGATACAGGCATAGTTTTTAAAGGTCACAGCGAAAATTTTGAAGATTGGTTCAAAAACTGAAGGAGCTTAGTTTAATAATCAGGTTAACGTTAATTACCATTCACAATTGTTGGAACCAACTCCATGTTTTAGTTGGTCTAAAAGAAGATTACTAGATTGGACACCAGCATCAATTTTTTAAATAAAACAACCAACTTTTTTCAATTTTCGGAATTCTCGAGAAAAGTTTGGCTTTTTTCGCAAAAACTTGATTCGCAGTAACACAAAAATTTAAATTAAACATCAATTCTCAAAATAAGTAGTTAAGTAGAGTGAGCTAGAAAAAATAATTCAACTAAAATGTCCCATCTCGTGCCCTAAATCGATTATTCAAAGTGATTTGGCAGAATATCGTGTGTTGTTTTATGTGAACTCGTCTCTGTGATGTCTTTGTCTGCCAAAATTTGTAAATATTTTTTTTCTATAAATAAAATTCGATTCCTACGCACTGTACAGAATCGATAAATTACAAAATTATATATTGTTTTCGGAAACACAAACGTTATTTTTATATACACGAACTTAATGGGATAATATTTGAAAATATTAAATATATTTCCTTTAAGAAACTTGGTTTTTGGACTGACAAAATGAAGTTTTTTATCCAATCAAAACATCTCTGGTGGATCGTATAACCAATGTCCGTATTTATAACAGTGTAGCTAGAAATGTCATAATTTACGCAAGCGCGGAGGAGTTTTTAACTAATAATACCTAATATATGCTTTCCGCCGCCCAACGCCCAAGTATTATATTAAGGGGAACTTAATGCAATAATTTCATTATATTTCCTTCCCCTTCTTCAAATACATAATAAGAAATAAATGTATTTATAATTTCAGATATTTTCTTGAAATTGTAAGTCTGACAGCAAATTGAGCTCGGGAAAGCAGCGGTTCGTGTTGAAATTAGGCTCGTGCATGTTTCTGTACCAGTTCTCTAACGTGATTAAAACAAGAGACAGCGACGCGAGACAGAATACCGTGAGACGGTCTTTGACTAGAACTGAACCGTATCAAATGCGCCCTAAATCATAATTTCAAGGAGTAAGGGTTTACTCATTCATTCATACGTTTGGGTTCCCAAGTAGCAGTTTAAATTCTATAAGGGTTGTATAAACAGCTACAAGATAGATCTCATAGGATACTGAAACTCTTATAACGGTCTACAAAACAATTATACGATCCTTATACAACTAAAAAGGGCCCATTTTATACAACCGTTTGGTTGTATAACAGTTCTATTAAAAGTTCATACAACTCTTATATGACTGTTTAATACACATTTATACAACTCTTAATCGACTGTTTTATAATCATTTATACAGCTTCTATAAAATGATTGTATAGTGTGTCATGTAGTCACATCTATAAAATGGGATTGAAGCGGCACTATGAAGGTCTTACAAAATGGTTGTATAATGCAATATATTTTTTTATAATGCTGTTATTTCGAGCAAAATGGAAACATTTTGTCCTATAGCAGTTTATAAAAGCATTTTATTTTTTAGTGAAGAATATCAGAACCAAATTATATTTCAATTTGAACGTGCATCCTACATTTTATTTGTAGAAATGGAGACTTATCAAAACGACTTGGTCCGCTTGGGCGGACATCGATAGTAAAATAATAATTTCATTTGGATGGTTTAATAGCACAAATTTTACTGATAGATTTTAGGTATATATTTGGCAAGAAAATGAAGCACTTCAATTCTGATTAAGTTTGAAGTGGATGCTTGAAAAAAATAATAAAATAGAAAATCCTAAAATACTTTTTATTTCATGATTTCAATAGTTTATCACTCCATATGGTAATTCTTCCGCAATATAATTCTCTAAATAATGATAAAGTCACATTTTTCAATATAGTTTTATGTTTCCAACTCAATTGATAATAATGGCGGCGATAGGGGTACAAGAATTGCGATGGCGACATGGCGATTTATAATACAACAATTTTATCCCAAAGAAATGCCTTAAACAATATTTTATTGTAAAATGGAACGGTATACGATAACTGTTTTATAACGACGATTATTTAGGCACTATACAACTAACCTGACAAGTAATAATCATATTGAGATTCGCGAAAAATAGAGGTTGCCAAATCTCATAATATGATAAAAAGAATTTTTCCTACCACCACGTATGGAGACGTTATAAAGCACGTTTTTTAATTTGGAAAGTAGCTAATATCACCACGTTATTGCTATTTGAAGGAAAATTTAATTCATGCACTAAAAATGCCATATGTCGCGGTGTTTTGTCATTATGACAGCGAAAAAAGTTTGCTCTAACTTTTCTAGAGACAAAACGGAACCTAACTTTTGAAAGCATTACAACCAGTATTGTAAACAAATTTTTAATGACCATATTTCAATTTTTCTCAAACTTGCGTTGCCAGAAAAGTATCTTATTTGTGGAAATGTCGCGATTCATTAATGGCCTTATTCGCCGTATACTTTTAAGCTGAGCTTAAAACTTAAGCTCGCTTAACAATACGAAATTGTTTGCTTTTAAAGCGAGCTTAACTTGAGCTCAGATCAAAAGTATACGGCGAATACGGTCGTAACTTGTCCGACCAAACTACACTTTTTTTTAGTTCAAGTAAACTTGACATTTATAATCCGAATTTTGTTGCCATTATATAGGCAATTCAACTCAGGAATGTCCGTAGCAGTCCGAGGCAGTTTTTTCGGTAAATTGCCAGGCAACAATATTCTCATTGATGTCAAGTTTACTTCGACAAAAAAAAGCTCTCGTGTGATTATAAGTGAAAAAAGCACACGGATTGAAAAAAAACGCACGCTCGCATAATTTGATAGAAATAACTAGGTATATTGTGAAGGTATTACTCACTGTCAATATAACCGTTTCTCACATCACATTCAATGTGTCAATGAGACGGCTTAATAAAAACAAACAGTCCATGAAGCAACGCTATTCGACTGTTATACAACAATTCAGTCCTCTTAGAATTCCGTTTTGCTAGTTGGGTTGTGCTCAACAGCCCAGGCACTTGAACTGAATCTTTGTACTATAACCCATGTTATCTACCTACTTCCATTACAGAAGCTTCGTGTCTTCTATATAGGCCACCAGTTTATCTGGAGGGATCTTCAGTAGTTCTGATGGTTGTGTTATTTCCATTCCAAAGTGCTTCCATCTGAGTCGTTGTAAGTTCTCACAGAAGCAGAGTATGTGAGTAGCTGTTTCATTGTAGAGTTCACATATTATGCCCACGTGCATAATATGTGAACTCTTCAATGAAACAGCTATTATGCACATAGGTTCACTAACTTTGCCCATCCAGTGCAGATGCTTCCTCAGGGTACAGTGTCCAGTCACCAGGTCGGTAACTGTCTTCAAATTTCTCTTAACCAGTTCCAGCAGCCTGGACGAGAGTTCCTTGTTCAACTTATTCAATAGACTCTTAGTATGGAAGTGTCCTTGTGTCAGCCTCCATTTGAGTTGGTGGTCCTTAACTAGCCAGTTCTTGACTTCCCCTCTTATGTAATCCTTTGTGATTCCACAAAACGGTTCCGGACCTATGAAGGATCCTTTAGAGCCTTATTTCGCTAGCTGGTCTGCCATTTCATTTTATGCAATCCCCTCAAGTGCCGGCACCCATATTAAAGACAATTTGTTGTCTCTTGCCAGCATATTAAGGGATTCTTTACAGTTTTTAACTAGGTAAACCTAGTTGTTGGATTGCTGATAGCTTTAAGCAGAGCTTGGCCGTCAGTGAAAATTTCAATTTTTTGACCGGTATACCCCCTTGTTCTGTATTGACCAAGGCTAAGAGGCTAGGTCTACTTATACCAGCCCCAGAGTAAGGCGTTTGTGACCAGACTACTGTCCTAGTCCTAGTAAATCCCTGGAGACGTAGGACGTAGATGCATTCTGGGTCTCCGGTCTTCCGTATTCCGTACACTGTCGCGTCCGAGCCAGTACCTCACGCGCTTTCACACGGTATTTACATCTTTCATTAAAGAACCTTTGCTTCACCGTGTGTATTACCACAAGTCCGGCTGAAGGACGAACGTTCTGACCATGTGAGACCAGCTTACGCTACGTCGTAAATTGTTATTAGAGCTTCATTAAAAAAAATAATCAATCGACTATTTTTGCGATCATTAAGCTATTAATAACAATAACAACAATGAAAATTGACGGTTATGATTGAACTACGATTCTAAAACATACACGCTTTTTAATTGGTGTTGATAAATACGTACATTGGCCGATTCATCGTAGAGAGTAATTTTAGTTTATTGAAGTTTAATTGGAAAATTTGTCAGTTTATTTTTGTCACTTAAAAATCGAATACCAATTAAATAACTCTTATTTTAGAACGCGACCAAAGATTACAATTTTGTAACAATCATGTTTTTAAGTTGAGTCAAGGCTTAGACAAAAATGATAAAAAATATTGACTATAGATAAATAGTCATCTATGGTGAGATCTCTTTGACAAAGTTTTTAATTAAAATATTTCCAAAAGTCATAATTATCCATGTCAATTGTTGAGAAATATAGAGTGGTAGAATATTTCCCTCATGTGTAAAAAATCACATGAGAGGAGTTAGAGTAACTGAACACCTGAAAATATCGAAAGCTCCTGAAAAGTCGGCGAGGACTTTACTTTGGGCTCAATTTGAAGTTCACGGCATGTGTTTTTAAACGAGAAAAAACTTGATTGAGTTTACGGAAGGGGGGAAAATGGTCCACTTAACCCTGGAAGTGAAGTATCTAGGAGTGATCCTTGATAAATCGCTGACATGGAAGGCTCATCTTGATAGTCGCCTAAGCAAGGTGACAAACATGTATTGGGCCTGTAGGAGAGCCATTGGCCCGAGGTGGGGACTGACCCCCAAAACGATCATATGGTTCTATAGAGTGATTATAATAATAATTTTATTCACAAAGTATATAAGTAATTACAAATATGTTTGGTTAGTGAATAAACAACCCGAAGGTCTCCGATAGGTGTACATATAGTTTGGCAAGTTTATCTGTAGCTACGGGGCGTCGGTAAGAGGCGAGGAAAAACATGGCGTAAATCTGTCAAACGTACAAATGGCGTACGTTACCTATTTTACCAAGTAAAACTGAAATTACAAAGGTAACTGACAATACGAACACCACTGGATAAATCAATATCAGTCAATTGACGAAGTGAGAGGGAAGAACATACGCACGCGCTTTCCAATAAGAAGTAACCTGGTCGATAAAAATCACCAATTATGTAATCGGAGGGTGTGGTCATTATGGTTTTCGTACAACGTTGCCAGAGCTTTAAGAATCCCATAACAAATTTGGAAAAGTGTTCTCTTTTAATATTCATAAATTGGAAAATAATGTTAATAGAATAAATCCAAGGAAACAAGTACATTATAAAATTAACGTTTAATCATATTTTTAATATTGTTAATAATAAAAAGACCCATTTATAATTATTATCACTACATAATCAGTTCTTCTATTTTTTTATAGTTAAACGTGGCAATGTCGAACGTTTTCGACTGCATTCCTTTCACGGTTTCAGATAAACTTGCCAAAGTATACACCTGTTTCGGCAAAATACATATAAATAAAAACAATAGTAATTAATTTAATAATGTTAGATATGTTAGATTATGCTGCCTATGCTCACATAATATATGCGGTTCTGGTCTGGTGGCCGAGGGTAACCTTGGTCACGGCTAGATCGCAACTGGACGCCTTCAAAGGCGGCTGATGAATGCCTGCGTAAGTACTACTTCGCTAACCCATACAGGGCCATGATCCGGGATAGAGAGTCCTGGGAAAAAGATAGGAATACACAGCCTAATGGGACCGTCTAGTACACAGATGGCTCGTGCTCCGGTGATAGAGCAGGGGCTGGAATTTACTCCAGGAACCCAAGAACACAAGTTTGTGTACCATTGGGTGATGGTGTATCTGCATATCAGGCCGAGATATATGCTATCTTGGAATGTGCGCAGATAAACCTAGACAGAGGTTATGTGGATCGACGCATAACCATATACTCCGACAGTCAGGCAGCAATTAAAGCACTGAGTGGGTATACCAGCAATTCAGGACTTGCCAACGAATGTCGAGAACGACTTGCCAATCTTGCAAGGCGGAATATGGTACGGCTAGAATGGATTCCAGCCCACTCTGGTTTTGAAGGCAACGAGATGGCGGATGCACTGGCTGCGGAAGGGGCGGCAGCTCCTTTCTGCGGCACGGGCCCGACCCTGGGCCTAACAAAACAAAAAATACGCAAGGAGACGAAGAAGTGGCTGATGAATCAGCACCTCGCTTATTGGAATGCTCTGCAGGGTCCTAGACAATCCGAACTTCTACTGAAGGGATGGACTGATGGACACGCTAGGGCAGGTACTGAACTACCAAGGAGTAGGCTAAGGAAGATAGCAGGACTCCTAACAGGGCACTGCTGTATGAGGAAACACCTCCACAACTTAGGAGTAGATGAAAGTTCCCTATGAAGGGGTTGCGGCATGACTGACTAAACGTCAGTCCATGTTCTCTTAGAGTATCCACACTGGGCTGTACTACGCAGGCGAATCTTCGGAGTCCCTGTTATGGCCCCTGGAGACACAAGCAGACATCCATTGAAAAAGGTTGTGGCCTTTATTGAAGGGCTCGGCTTCATGGATGTCTAGGTAGCAGGAAGGGCACATTGCATTAACTTGTAAGCAGGTGGACGAATTATTCCATAACTCGGTAATAAATTGACATTTTACGATGATTCCAAGTTCCTCACAATGTGAAGACCCGTAGCTATCATTCCATGTGACTTGCAGCTCGTTCGTACTTGAGAAAAATATTTTAAAAAGCGGTCAAAGTTTTTTTCCACAAGATTTTGAGACTATTTTCATTAATTTGTTCATATTAAAAAAAAAATAGTCTTTTATCCTAATTTTTTTTCAAAATGGAACCTTAGGAGGTCTTGAATGATCTCAGAATTTTTTTTAATATATTTTTTGCGTTTTGATAAAAAATTGATTTGTTTATTTATTTATTTTTAAAAAGTCCGGTTCTTAACGGTGTGATCAATTTCCCTGATTTTTGGACAATGCTCGGATTTTATTAAAAATTAAAAAGTACATTCGAAAACTAGACACTCTAAGCTTTAAAATGATTGAAAAGCAGTATATAGGATGATACATTTTTAAATCACACTTGTTCCACAGATTGTACAGAACTACGAAAACGGCTGAAAAATGTAAATAAACAAATCAATGTTTTATCAAAACGTAAGAAATATATTAAAAAAAATTTCTGAGATCATTCAAGACCTGCTCCATTAAAAAAAATTATGAAAAAAGTTTTTTTTTAAATATGAACAAATTGATGAAATAGTCTCAAAATCTTGTGTAAAAAAACTTTGACCGCTTTTTAAAATATTTTTGTCAAGTACGAACGTGCTGCAAGTCACATGGAACGATAGCTACAAGTCTTCCCATTGCGATTAACTTTGAATCATCGGAAAATGTCAAGCGATAATTGCATTGCTTACGTATCTACCATCCCATTGTGAATCCATAATACTAGTAATTAAAAATAAAATCAGTTTGACAAAAAATATTTTTAAAAATGTCTCGTTCGGATGTTATTCATTGGGAATTATAGAAAATAAAGTGATGGAAAGCGAACCAAAGAACACCAAACACAACAGACAATGCGTGTGGCGACAGTTTATGAGCTTTTGTGCTGAAAAAAAATATACATTGGATGAAACAACACAAATCAAATAGTTATGAAAAAATCGTATTTTTGGGTCTTTTTATTTTGTTTGTACCTAACAGTATGTTTTAAAATGGATACTTTGTATTAAAAAAAGAAATAGGAATTTAATATTTAAACCAATATTTGTATTCAGGAAATATTCCCCCGCATTACACTCGTGCATCAAAATAACCAGATAATTTTGCATTCGAGCGTGATGTCTTGGAAAAACTACATTCAGTCATTTTCATATTTTGTAAAAACACCCCTCCACCTTCGGTGTCTGACTCTTTCTCCAAAATATGAAAATGAACTCTTGCAGTTCTTAGACAATACGCTGTCATGCAAAATTATCGGTAATTTTGATGCACTTGTGCAATTACTTCCGAAAATTGCGTGATATGAAAAACAAATACCAGTTTTGCATGTAACAACATAGTTGACACGTATCAACAAAAAACAAATGTCAAAAACAACTGTCATGTTTGTATAACTTGCCGCCAAAATTTCAGACCGTTTTGCTTAAAGCTGTACCTAAACAGAATTTTTAAAGTTGAGTCAGTCAAATAATGGAATTCTGCCGTCATAATTCTCGTGCAAGATTTTTTTATGGTTCAATAACTTGGAGTTTTATTGAACCCCCTTCTTAAGCAATGAATTATTGGACCTAAGTCCTAACGGCTTTACAATTTCTTTTCAAAAACAAAAATAAGCTTTTTTTGTTCTCACTTTATCAGAAATAACAGAATGATCACTTTTTACTGGAATGCGTCTAATGATGTCCAGATAATTTTATTTAGAATTATAACCTTGGCCTATTTTTATTAAGCTATCGCCAAAAATTTTTTTACCAATAAAATTCCAATAAACGAATGTAATATCATACGACATGAATCACCCAGTTCTCAATGCCAAAATTTTATGTATGTCATTACAGGATACTTTAGTACTATCAATTCAAGTTGATTTGACAGATAGAAATTTCTCACAAAATTTCTCTCTATCTTTGGACCCACATCGTTGAGTGAAAAACGTTTCATATCTAATTCCACGAGCTGATAGAGTGATTAAGTCTATAGTTTGTTTCAAAAATTACATGGAGTATTGGAATGCAATAAACCTTTAACAACCAGATGTTTATGGGATATTACAGAGTTGTACACAAATATTTTACAATAATTTAATAGTTACGTTAGGTAGGTACTATTGAAAAATGCCACATTTAGTGGATCAATTAT
>CAJUYG010000123.1:62162-72684 GCA_910591675.1 Galerucella calmariensis
GTTTTCTATTATAAACTTGAAAATGTTGGCTTTTTTCAATAGTACCTACCTGAAGTTACTATTAAATCATTGTAAAATACTTCGTCAATTTTGAGTACAGATCTGTAAGATCAGATAAACGTCTGCTTGTTAAAGGATTATTGCATTCCAATACTCTATATACTTGTTGAAACAAACAATATACAGTTGTCAGAAGCAAACGTGAGCCCTGGTGGGCGTGTTCATGTCGCTGTAGTTGAGGGACAATTAATCTATAGTTGAAACGGGTATTACGGTTATGAATATTTGAAAGGGAGGAAACTTTGTTCAATAAATATGATGGTTGTCCAGTTTTATTAATTCTATGGAATAAGCAAGCCGAATGAAGATATCGTCTCTTGGCCATACTGAGCCATTTGACTGTATTGAGTTTGTGGGAAATTCTCTGACGTCTTCTGATACCACAGACCAGCCTCAAGCAACAGTTTTGCACTACTTGAATTCTCCTAGCGGTAGCTACATTTAAGCAAGGCCCATAAATAACATCACCGTAGTCAAATTTAGCTAGTACAGTTGACAGAAGCAAACGTGAACCCTGGTGGGCGTGTTCATGTCGCTGTAGTTGTATTTTTGTAGTAACAATTCGATATTTTGAATCGATAACCAAATATCGATACCATAAAATGTCAACTGTTAAGAGATATGTAAACAAAGTCAAACTTGCTAAGAATGTAACTCTAAATATTAATAAAAACATTTATATTGGACCAAAAATAAAACTACCGTTTGCCCTAAATGTCTATATTCTCAAATTACATGACTCTGTAGTAATGTCATGAAAAAGAAGGGTCAAGTTTCTATGGAAAGCAATGAAATATGGTTATGTAGCCCATTCCTTCATCTATCTGCTTACACATCAGGATCTTTTGGAATAAAACTGTCGAATGCCGTTTGTTAACTTTTTGTTTCATTCAAATCAATAGTGTGGCCTATTTGGTATATTAAAAAATGTAATGTGTGTTCATTTTTCTTAACAGCCGAAAGTTAAGTGTTGCTGATGCAAAAATAAAAATTACCCGAACTTACTATTCAAATTATCAGAATTTGTCAAAATTACCAAAAGAACACATTGGTTATCTAGATAAAGTCTTCGATCCCAGTCAATATGGAAAATCCCCAAAAACAATAGCCATTTTATATATCCCTTCTAGAAAATATTCGAAAAACTATTGGATCCAAATTAGTGAAATTGTCTAAAAATCGGATAATTATCCTCGCATTGACAACACTGATACAGAATGAATAAAATGATGTATGTTGATGAAATCACTCGGTCATATTATTTCGATTATATTCAACAATTACCAATGAACAATCGTTAACATTGGCTCTTGATTGGCTGCTTGCGATGACCTTATTTTAGTTCGCATATTTTCCGGGGCTCATGTTTGGTTCTGACAACTGTAGTGCCGCGAGTTTCAATAACCAAGTTAGGTTATAGGCGGGTCTGGGTTCAGGTGTCTGGAAACCCTACCCACCACCTCCCTGTCTCATGAAGCGGTCTTTTCATACATTTTTAGATTCCAAATGTTGTTTTTTGTAAAAGCATATCAGCAAAGATTTTTTTTAGTGTAGTAAAATGACGCACACGGTAAATCTAGATTGTAGATTTATTTTTAGCATATTAATACATCCTAATAAATGTCCATCCTATTCATAATATCTCTCAATAAAATCTTGTTGTTTGGGCAGTCATCATTTGACCTTTTTACACTGTATTCGATGTGCCAACTTCGAACTTACATTACCATTATCTATATTAGTATGATTCAGTGTACGAATGACCAATATTTATTTGATAAAAATGTCTGTCGGTGCTTCGATCACGCCAGTTTTTGATGTTCACATTATTGAGAGTTTTTTTATTTAAAATTTGTTTCTTTATCAAAATACAAATTTAATTATACAGGAAAAATTGGGGAAACATAATTCTAAATGCTCTATTCAGTTACAAAATATAAGTTTTAAAATTTAAGTATACATTTTTATTCAGAAAATGAACAAATAGACTTTATTCCGGACCCCCTGGGCCTCCACCACTTTGGATACGTGCCTGATAGAAAAATTGAATAAATTCTCCGTACATAAACAATGAGTAGTAGGTTCACTCCAAGCTCCTCCCTCCGCAATATCTATCTCACTTGGTCTGCGATGCTACTGCGATAGACAGATACCGTTTGTCAAAGGACCCCGCGCTTTTCTTATGACAAAGTGGCGTTCCGTCAAATGTTATAAATTTTGGATATGATGTTGTACTCGACTTCCTGACCAAAAGTGTCCATGTTACCAATTCAATCCTATGACTAGTTTTCGATATGCAGGGTATTAAAGTTGAAAAATCCTTGTTTTCCGTGACCGCGTAATTTTATTATTAACAAATAAATATGCATTTTTAATTGATGGTACCATTATTATGTTCTAGTTTATCGTGAACTTACACATAAATAGTTCAAAATGTTAAAATATCCAGGGTTGGACTCAATTATAAGAGGACGATTTTTTGGAATTCTAAGAAATTCTTATATTGATTGAAAACAATATCAGAAATAAAAAGTAACTTCATATTCAATGTTCTGGCATCAAATATACTAGTTCTAGAGGTATTCCATACAGGGTGATTCTTATGCAACCTGAAATTATTTTTTTCCTATATGAAATAAATAAGTTACACCATGTATTTTCAAATTAGTTTACGATGTTTAAAAGGTATTGGTTACCTAGATATCAGTACTTTTCTTGAAATACAGGGTGATTTGCACAAACATCTTGTTATTAAACCGACAAAAATTAGAGAAAATACACTTTTTCTGAATAACCCTGTATTTTATAATTAGATCCGTCAAAATGTTTAATTTATCTTGTTTTGTAATAAGCTTAAAATAGTAAATGAGCTGAAAAGATTTTATAATCTTACTATGACCAGTTTTTCAGAATAGGGATAGTGAACGAAATTATAAACACATTTTTATTTATGGATACATACCGAAGTGTACCGAACCATTGATAAAAAGATGAATAAATTACAAGTATTTAATCATCCTGTAGGCATGTACTACAGTGAATTAATAATAATGAAAGTTTCATTAAAAAAAATGAGAAAAATGAAAAGGAGAATAGCCTGGAGGATAGGGAAATATTCTCTATGGCCTACAGTTTTGGCATTTTTGTTTTATGGTCTAGTTTCGATATGTCTGTTTGGTATATTTGTTATCTCGTTCCCAGAGTCTAATTTTTATTTTATTTGTTCCTGTCTGGATGGATAGACGAGCCATAAACTTTTCCAATGAGGAAATTGAATCTCTTCTATCATTAGTGTAGTTCTGTTTCGTTCCACAAAGTGAAATGGTCCAGCCGATTCCTAAATATCCTTTGTCGCCGAGGGCCTTCAACAATATTCATAGCTTCTTCTTCATCGTCGGTTGAAAGTTCCTCAAAAATATCTTGGATATCGTTTGTTAACATTGCAAAATTCAAAGAAAACAAAGTAAAAGCAATCAAAATATTCACAATATAATTAATTAAGCTTATAAATGCCAAATTTTTGACAGAACCGACAGAATAGAGCAATTATCAAATCATGCAAACCTGGGTTTTCCATAAAGTTATCTTTAATCGATACCTCTTCCACCCTCAGGACCCTTTTTCTGAAAAACTGGTCATAGTAAGATTATGAAATCTTTTCAGCTCATTTACTATTTTAAGCTTATTACAAAACAAAATAAATTAAACATTTTGATGGATCTAATTATAAAATACAGGGTGATTCAGAAAAAGTGTATTTTCTCTAATTTTTGTCGGTTTAATAACTAGATGTGCAAATCACCCTGTATTTTAAGAAACGTACTAATATCAAGGTAACCAATATGTTTTAAACATCAAAAACTAATTTTAAAATACATGGGGTAACTTATTTATTTCATAAAGAAAAAAACTAATTTCAGGTTGCATTAAAGAATCACCCTGTATGGAATACCTCTAGAACTAGTATATTTGATGCCAGAACATTGAATATGAAGTAAATTTTTATTTCTTACCTTGTTTTCATTCAATATAAGAATTTCTTAGAATTCCAAAAATTCGTCCTTGTATAATTGAGTCCCACCCTGTATATGTTGACATTTTGAACTATTTATGTGTAAGTTTACGATAAACTAGAACATATTATTGGTACTATCAATTAAAAATGCATATTTATTTGTTAATAATAAAATTACGTGGTTACGAAAAACGAGGATTTTTCAACTTTAATACCCTGTATATCGGAAATTAGTCATAGGATTGAATTTGTCCCATGGACACTTTTGGTCAAGAAGTCGAGTACAACATCATATCCAAAATTTATAACATTTGACGGAACGCCACTTTGTCATAAGAAAAGCGCGGGGTCCTTTTGTAGTTTATAGTAGTTTGTGCAACTAGTGTGGATATGATGGCCATATCGCACGAAGACGAAGTTTTAGAACGACGCCGTAGGCGGAGTGCGATATGGACAATCCATACGAGTCGAACAGTATATTTTTTCTACGAACCATTTATGAAAAAATCTAGTGAATAAACGTTTTAATAAACTTTAATATAACTCCAAATTAAAAATTTTCAACAATATTCACTATTTTACCAATTCAATCTTAAGGCCCCCATACACTACGGGTAAACACGACAATCTTAACCGAACAGTTAAAATTGCACGTACAAAGTTGCTAGTGTATGTGCCAATCACGACAATGTTAACCGACGTTCTTCATCTCCGACATGACTTGAGATTTTACCCGTTCAGGCAAACGTGTTCGAGCAAGTCTGCTAGTGTATGTGGTATTCATTCAAATCCGTCGTGAAAAACATAGTCATTCTGTAAAATGGCCGATACCAGAATGTGGAAGGAAGATTTTACTATTGAATTTTTCGAGCTATATACGAGGGTCTTTTTTTTTCAACCTCCGATCGCATAGTACGAAGGCCAGACATGCTCGAGGAAACTAGTGTGCGTAGTAGGTGACTGCGCATCTCCTCTTCAATACATTCTGTCACATGGCGAGACCAACACGCCTTTTTGTGTTGAGCTGTAGTCAGGTAAACATGGCTGTCACTATTGATTCTCCCGCCAAGGGTGAATTGCGAAGTGCTATTCGTTTCTTGCAAGCAGAAGGTAACAGTGCTGAGAAAATTCATCGCTCGAGTGTGTGGAGGAAGCTTCATGAGTGATGGTGTTGTTCATCAATGGCCGAACTGATGTTCATGATGAAGAGGGGGTCAATGACGCAAGTCTGTGGCTACAGACGACCTTGTTCAATGAATTGACCAACTGATTAAGGAAAATCGAAGGTTCACCATAAGTGAATCCTTGAGCGCCCAGCATATAGTCCCGACCTAGCGCCAAGTGACTTTAATCTTTTTCCCTGAACTGAAGCAGTGGCAGATGACTTGGAACTCAAAAACACCGTCACAACTCACTCCCAATCATTAGCGGCAACATTTTATGAGGAGGGTATTGCAAAGCTTGTTCACAGATATGATAAATGTCTCAATCGTCAAGGTGATCATGTAGAGAAGTAACCTGCAATATACATTACTTCTGTTAACAAAATCTTTTCTGTATATTCACGCGTCTTTTCTTTATAGCCTATCGGAGGTTGAAAAAAAAATATCCTCGTAAATCGTTGCCAAGTTTATGGAAAATAAAATCTTCATAATTTCGCCCTGTAGCAAAATATCGTAAAGTTGCCGTAAGACGTTCATGACAGGATATGGACTACCGAAGGTGCGAATCTTGCTTTTGTATCAAAGGTGTGATACGGTTTAACAATTCTAAATAAGTATCTTCATCCATTCTTAAATAATAACACCAGTCACTTTTTTCCAGTTAAAACTAAACTAAAATCGATCTGCTGGGCTTGTCCATCTTCTTTTCTTGGTTTATGGAAAAGTTCTGGCGTTCATCTTTTCTTCTCGAGGTAGTGATAGTCACTTTTCTCTCTCTGGTCTTCTTGATTTTTCGTCGCTCGCGGGGTGTGTGCATGTCGCTGCCTCAAAAAGGTACAAATCCTTAGCCGACGTACTGCGACTAAAGACGACCTTGGAGAGTGGATCCACTTGTTAAAGCTGGCCTTACTAGCTTTCCTGCCGGTATTTTCTATGGACAGGCAGGATCTCTAAGTAAGTGGTCTTCTTTTACTTACCTGTTGGTGTTTGTCCTCATTGCTGTCCTTATTCTAGCTGTTTCCTTGGTCGTGCGTGTTTGTTATAGTCTTCTCTGGTATATTCCGTGAGTTCTCTCAGTTGAGTGTTTGGGTGTGTCCTCAGTTCTTCGAATCTCCTGGCTTTGGCTTTCATGACTTCGATGATCTTCTTCTGGTCTTATTCCCGATAGAGCTGATCGTTCCTGACGTAGTATGGTGCGTCTGTGGCTTGTCTCAGGCAGATGTTTTGCTGAGCTTGTACCTTCTTTCGTGTGCTTGGCGCTGCGTGTCCCCAGGCTATGGAGGCATACATCAGGATGGGTAGGATGATTGCGTTGATCAGCTTAATCTTCGTTTTTAGCTCCAGGTTGGATCTCCGGCCTATGAGTCCAGCCAGTCGTCCTCTAGCTTGTCTTGCTTTGTTGACTGCGTATTCGACGTGTTCTCTGAAGGTCAATCCTTGGTCCAAGATGACTCCTAGGTACTTTGTTACTCCATTTTACTTCCTGTCTTGACACTTCGATGTTTTCTTCTGGTATTTTCCTCCTCTTCTTGAAGTAGACTGCTTGGGTTTTCTCTGCATTGACCTTTATCTTCCACGTCGTACACCAGTCGTCTATGCTTTCAACGGCTCCTTGTAGTCGTTGTGTCACCATAGCTGGTTGAGTGCTTCTTGTCACTATAGCTGTGTCATCTGGTGTCGTTCGTCTTAGGAATGTCTGCCGTGTATATGTTGTAGAGCAGTGCTGACAGTACTGCTCCTTGTGGAACTCCTGCTTCTGTAACTCCCAGTTCGGATTTGGTTGGTCCTATCTTGATCCTGAATGTCCTGTCCTTCAAGTAGCTGTTGACTAGTTTGGTGAGTGACGTCGTGTATCCTGCTTCTTTCATCTTGTAGATCAGACCTTCATGCCAGACTCTGTCGAAGGCTTTGCTGATGTCCAAGAAGATGGCTCCTGTTGATTGGTTCCAGTTGAATCCTTGTGTTGTGTATTCCACTAGTTTCAATACTTGGTCTTCTGCTGCGTGGTGTTTTCTAAATCCGAACTGTTCTTCTGGCAGTATTCCTATGGCTCTTGTCTCCTCTTGTAGTTTGTTCAGAATGACCCTCTCGGCTATCTTACTCATCGTTGGGAGTAGGCTGATGGGTCGGTAGTTCTGAGGGCTTTGTCACTTTGTCCATTTTTGTTCAGCATCACTACTTCGGCTTCTTTCCATGCCTTTGGAAAGTGCTTGGTCCTAAGTATTCCATTGATGATGGCTGTCAGGAATACCAGTCGCTTTGGCAGGTGTTTCAGCGCGTTGTTGCTGATGCCGTCTTTGCCCGGCGCCTTTTTGATCTTCCTCCCTCGGATGATGTAGGTTACTTCTTCAGGTGTGGTATAACCTAAGTTCTCGTTGTTATCTTCGTTGTTGAGGTAGTTGTTCACTGTCTCTTCGACCTGATCTGTGAAGTCCATGTCTTCGTTTGGGAAGTCGTTCAGGGTGAACTGGAGCTCCATTTTTCTTCTGAAGGCTTCTGCTTTCTCTTCGTCTGTTTCTGCCATTCCGTTGTCTCCGTGTAGGGGTGGTATTGGTTTCCTGTCTTGTCTAAGGAGTTTTGCTAGCTTCCATAGTCCTAGTTGATCCATTGGTAGTTCGAGTCGAAGCGGAATGAACGTCACATACGAACTATGCGATGCAATCGGACGTTAACCGTACACGGGGCGATTTTTAGCTTTATTCGGGTTTTTGTTTCTGGACAGTCCGTAAACCAATCTGAAATTGCGCAGAGCTAGTTGCGTACTTTATAAAGTCCTAAGAACTATTTTCGGACCGTTTAAAATTGATCAAAGTTTGAAAAAACCCGAACATCCCGCATTGTCTATAGAACTGAACTAACCCAATTAAATTGACAATTGATGATAACTCTTCATATTAAGATCCTGTAAGACTTCCGGTATTATAAGATTATTTATCACATCAAGAAGAACATCGTCTTCATTTGATGATGAGCTATGCTCAAATATTTCCATAAAATCGTTAGCATCCATTTGGTAAATATTAAATTTAAAAAGTGAAAATCCAAAAAAAACAACACACAATAAACAAACCTCTACGAATTTTCAAAATAGCACCTTTCTCCTTTTTTCGAATGATTTGAGCTTGCGTAAAAAATATTCCGAAAATCGTCCTAGCTCGAGACTGGGGACTGGCTTAGACGGTTTTCGAACCGTCCAAGAACTGCTCTAAAATAAACCCGAACGCCAAACTGCGGGTGTCAGAACCATCCTGTTAAAACCCGAACAAGCCAATTTCAACTGCGCAAACTCCGGACAGTCTTAGAACAGTAATTGAATGAACCCGAATAAAGCTTTTATCTGCCTTTTATCAGTTCGCGTATGTCTTCCAATAAGTTCAGTCCTTTTTTATAATGAGTGGTTCAAGTGATGAAGAGGACGCTGTTATTTTTCATATTGACCGTCGGATGAAAAAAAAAGGAAACGGAGATTATGGATACATCCGTACATAGAGCGGAATTTTCATTCTCAGTTGTTTGCTGCTGCAAAAGAATTACAGGAAAGTGATAAAATTTTTTTAGCATTCTATGGAATGTAAAAAGAGTGTTACGCTGCTCTAGTGCATTGATTCCCAAAGTGGTCCAGGTGGACCTCCAGGGGTCCACGGGAGCCCGACAGGGGTCTACGCTTGCGTGGAAAAAAAATGGGGGTCCACAACTCGTTAACGGGGGTCTATAAAAATGTATTAGGTAACCCGACTTGACTTCTCCTATGAATATAGGGAGACAATAATATAGGCAGACAATATTATAAGAAGCTTGACTTCTCCTATGAATATAGGAAGACAATATTATAAGAAGCTCAGCAATTGTTTTTGTAAGAACTTGCAGTACAGTACAGTGTTGAATATTTGAAATTTGGTTTTCTTCCATCAAATACAGACAAGCGATTGTGTCTTTTATGTAACAAAGTCTTGAGCAATGACTCTATGAAACCATCGAAGCTGGAAGATCATCTAAGAAGGTGTCATCCTGACAAAATAGGTAAGGATTTGAAATATTTCCAAACATTGAAGGAAAAGTATGAAAAGAGACCCACCGTGCATAGTATGTTCGCTTCAACGTCTGAAAGCAACGACGATGGCTTGCGGGCATCTTACAATATCTCATTACTTATAGCAAAATCTGGGAAACCGCATACCATTGGAGAGCTTAGCACTAATGAGGAGCTCAAAGTAGCATTCAAAAGAGAGTATCAATCATTTTGGCTGCAGGCACAAATACCTGAAAAATATCCAGGACTGTGGGGAATTGTGCAAAAATTTCTCATAGCGTTTCCTTCGTCATATCTGGTCGAACGCAGTTTTAGTGCCGTAACAAACTTGTTGACAAAAAAACGGAGCAGATTAAATATTACAGAGCGAGGAGATTTACGGTTATACTTAACTAAACTCAAGCCAAATATTGATGATTTGCTGTCAATTCACCAAGTACATCCCTCCCATTAAAATTATAACTTTTATCTCAGATTACAATGGTAATCTGAGATAAAAGTTAACATCAAAACTAGTAATGATTATTATTTTAAAAACAGTCGCAATATAATCAAAATTTTGATTATATTGCGACTGTTTTTAAAATAATAATCATTAGTTTTGATGTTAAATTTTGATTCTACTAAGACTGTTATAACAAAATAATTAAAAGTGTAGTAATTTTTGTGTTTGAATAAATAGCTACAAAACAAGAAAATATTTATTTTTACTTTTTACCACTCCGCCTTTATGTTTTTCACTAATTTTTTGTGATAAGCGTACAGTTCTTAAATGTACAATTTGTTTATATTATGTCGTTATCAATATCAAGCTGAATAATTATTTAGAAATAAAATTAACATTTAATAAAAGTTTATCTCGCGGAATTGAACTATGGTCTACCGCGTGAGAAACTGGGACGCTTGCCGCTGGGCTACCGTAGTATATATCAATCTGAATCTGTGTCTATAACGTCAAATGTATTACATAATTCTATGAAAACTGACGTCTGTCAGGAGCCCCCTTAAATATCCATTTTATTCTGTTTTTAGTATTTTTGTTGTTAATTTCTACGGATTATTTTATGTAACCTCATTTTTGTAAATAAATATTCTTGATCCAGTATTTCTAGGAGAGACTTTTTTTGACAAGTTATTTTGACGTTTCTTTGAAATTGAAAAAAAGATGAGTTGACGTGTACTAAACGCGAATGCTGATTGGTGGATATCATATACGTTCTAGGATGTATATGAAATCCTATCCGTTCAGTTAAC
>CAJUYG010000123.1:88109-114308 GCA_910591675.1 Galerucella calmariensis
TCATAATTAAATCCTCCGAATGTTATTCCGTATGGGATATATGCCCTAGCGAATTTCCTTGATATATATGATCTTTTCTACTAATTTTAGCCTAGAAAACCAATTCCCAACTTATATCAACATTGGAGACGAAAGCTCCGATAGATTGAATGTTGTAATTCTTCAGAAAACTAATATTTCAGTAGTCATGCATGATTAGAATTTACTAAGACCTTACCTTACTAATTGTTTCCAGTGATAATTTGCAAAATCGTAATCGAGCGTTGACTAAGGATGGATAGCGCACAACAGATCACCCACACTGCCGCGAGAACGAAGAAAGAGCGACCATATGCGTATATTTTGCGAACTACGTGGTTGGGGCACATATCCTCCTAGGGCATATATCCTACATTTACCCTATATGAAGGAAACTTTCTCAAACTTAGATGTACTTAGAATCGCTAACCAGTCTCAGCGTCAGGATTAAATTAAACAGCCACACGGCTCTGGCAGTGAATTTAACAAATTCCCATTGGATATTTTTTCTATGCCGTGAAAGTTGACTTGGTAACTTTACAAATATATTAAGTTCTTCTTTGTTCTCACTTGTACATGTCTACACATGCTTACAGACTTATACCGCCAAAAGTGGTGAGCGAGATATCACGAACTGTGATTTAGTAACTGATATATAGAATTCACGGCCACAGCACAATATTACCGTGTTTCCTATCGTCTTCTGTCTGTTAAAAAATCACATTTTTATATTTCAATATGGTCGATTATTGCATATCTCCATAAACTATTCATAAACTACAAATATCAAACAACGGAATTAAGAAAGGATGAAGATATTAGTGAGATTTAGTATAATTATTTTTTTAGTTGATGAACATGTAATACCTTGTACCTGAAGTTTACTATTCAAAGAATATAAAATATTTCATTTTTTTTCAAGTTTACTGTATTTCAGTTTGACCCTCCTGTTCATTTACCTTACCCGAACCGAGTCGCAATATTTGATATATATATATATATATATACAGTAGCAATGCCATACTATATTAAAATTGTGAAAGTCGTGATCACGTCACGCTTTAAAATCACTGATATCAAAAAATCACTGTGATTTAAAAATCACGATATCGCTCACCACTAACCGCCAACAATGGTTACTGTTTTGCCACAGCGGTCGTATACCTACGCCCAATACAACACCTCAACAAATCTCCATCATTAATGTGAATATACTTTTCTCAATACATTACGAACGTCCGCTGTTTCATAGGCTTCTAAGTACCAGTTAACTTTTTTAATTATATTCGATTTGTGTAAAAAATATACGTAGATTGAACTTTGAACTCGACTGGATTATTACATATACACGTGTAGATTACAAATAAAGCCATTACCATTTTTCATCAAGTAATTTCTTCACTGAATCAATTTTTTAATCACATAATTTCGCACGGAGTCCCAGTAGTGTCGAAAAAGGAAGTGTTAATCAAAGCGAAAACGATCTATGAAGGTCACCGTTGTTTGGGATTGTGGAAATAATCAAAGTTATGCACCTCATCTACTAATAATGCGTTTACTAATGGATTTAATAAATAAAACATTATCAGAACTAAGCTATACTTCGTATTGATAGTTAATAAATAATAATATAATCCAGTCAAGAAAGTAAATTGTGAGCTAATTAATTTGAAAATAATGGCAGCCACTTGTATTTGTATTTATTTGTATTTGGGATGAGGTTCAATGAGACCCAAAAGATTTATTGTGCCCCCTTACTTCCACTTATTTTCTGAGGAGAGCCTCAGAAACTAGTAGCTCCTTTAGTCCTATTTCCCGGAGGAATTTTAGGATATCTGCAGGCTTCAACTTTGGTAAATGTTTCTCTTCTATCCAGTAATCTCCCAGGTGCTGTGCTCTAGTATTATGAAGTGCAGTGCAGTTGGAAAGTATGTGTATGGAGGTTTCTTCTTCCATGCCACAAAATCTACATTCTTTTTCCTCCACTATTTTGAGCTTTTTCAGGTGCCCATTCAAGCGACAATGTCTTGTTAGGATCCTTGTTTATACTCTTAGCGCAATTCTACTTTGACGTATGCATTCATTTGATCTAAACAGGTTGTAGTCACCCAGAAGAATATTTGATTGTATAAGCCCTACTAGATCTTTCCAATGGTCAGATCTTCTCTTTTTCTCGGCTTTACCTATTTCTTCCAATATTACATTGGGGCTGATTCCGCAAAAGGGTTCAGGCCCCCAGAAAGGTATTTCAATCCCCCTCTTTGCTAGTCCTGGAATCCATAGTAGGGTCACTATAGTGTTCTCGCCTAGTTCATTGAGTTTGTCTAGGCATTCCCACACCCTTTTGGAGCTAATTACACAAGAGCTCAGTGCTTGACTATCCGACATTATGATAATCCTTCGTCTTCTGTATCCTTTATAATATTGAACAGGGCGCACTTTCTTATGGCGTGGATTTCCGCTTGAAAGATACTTGGGGTTTTTCCCAAGCTTTCAGTGTTTGGTTCCTGGCCCGAACACTCCTATCCCAGTTCCTCTTATTGGTTTTGAGCCGTCCGTGTACCATTGAATGGTATTCTTTCCAAGTCTGGTAATGGTATTTGGATCCCATTCCTTCTTGTTGCTTAATTCCGTAACGAATTCCTTTGAAAAGTTATATTTTTTCATCATACCGTCTTGTGGCATGTCCCAGGTTGTCTGATTTCTAAGAAGTGTGAAGGTAGTTTTTTTAATGATTCCTTCCCTACTTAGTCTGTATCTTGTTTTTTTCTGCAACACTTTCCACCACTATAAGTAGAGGGGTGAGGTTGAGAATCACTTCCATGGCTTGGGCACGTTGCCATTGTTCTTGCAATGCATAATACAGGCTAGTCTTTGAATTTTGGAGAGGTTTTCTCTCGTCGTCAATAGGCTAGTTCTACTACTCCACGCAATTGCTCCATAAGTGATAATTGGTCTCACTATGGCAGTGTACATACAGCTTAGGATTTCTGGGCTACAACCCCAGTTTCTCCCTGGCTAGATTCCAAGGCAGCCACTTAAAGTGAATAGAATTTTGTGCCAAATCCGATAAAACAACTTTGTAAATGTGGACCTCAGAAGGGGATTGTGGTGTCAAAATTGGACATGTTCAATTTTTGGTAGCAGGTAACGGCGACTAGCGGATCACGTGACTCACCAGTTGCCGCCATCCAGCTAGCGAGCCATCCGTCACAAAGTGTATTGCCAGCCGCTACTTGCTGGTGCTGCTTCCAGCACCAGCCTCTGATCAATATCAGCTGGCAACTGGCCTATTGTGGCTCTTTCTTAATATTGAAATCGTTTGTTTGAAACTCAACCTGTTAAATATTACAAACTTGGATTGTTGTAGCAAACTAGTATGGGCTGTTCTAAATTAAATTAATATTATTAAAAATCTAATTTAAATATATTTTTAAAAAATCAATTGATTGTACTGTACATCTAATAAGTTTTAAGAGCTTACCAGGTATGTTTTAATACTATAAGGTGTGGTATTTTAAAGAACAAATGGGGAATGAAATGTCATGTAAGCCTCACCTATGTCGTTATTCATATTTTCATTAATCTATTATATAGACCGATATCCTCAGTCACTCATTGTGTTCACATTGTTAGAGCCAGAATTCCAAGTTTTTGAATCTCGAATAATTAATAATTTTTTTTACAATTTGGGTGAGTTGAAAAAATACTATAAATTATATCCTATTTACTACGTAGATTAGGAAAAATTTCCGGCAGTAGAAAAATAGAATGTCTGGAAAAGCTCAATAAACTGTGCGAGAACAGCGTCATCACCTTATTGTTGGCTCCAAAGAGGGGATGGAACATCCTTTTGGTGTCCGGAACCCTTCTGAGGTATCAGCTCGCTCCAAAGGAATATTGGAAGAAAAAATCTGACCATTGGAAAGATTTGGTAGAGATAAGACAATCTAAGCCAGTCTTTCCCAACGTGGAACGCGATAGCGCCCCCTTCTGGGCGCTGCAGGCCTAAAGGGGGGCGGTAAGAGACCCAGAAAAAAAAGGGGGCGTTGTGTAGGGCTTTGGGGTCGATTTATAATTTCATCTACCTAGCTAGGAAGACTCTTAGACACCGACTGAGCTCTCGACTCTCGACTACATCTTGTGAACATCAACTAATATTAATTAAGATATAGCTCAAACTCGGTTCGATAAAATAGACCGCGGGCAATCATGTTTTAACAAGTTTTTGTTAAATAATCCGATCTGTACATTCCTGTATCAATCGGCTGGTTCTATAATACTTGTTCTTGCTTGTCGAGTACGATTGGGCGTCGAATGAGATAAACGAGTTTATGCACGTTCAGTGCTGTCAGATGTAACATAATTATCGAATTGTAACATAATTTTATCCCAAACTAAAGTTGAAATTTCACTTGTACCATAATCGATAATTGTAACATAATTTTACTGAGGCATAAACTAATATTAATTTTTTAAATAAAACGCTAATCTATATTTTTTAAGTAAAAGAACATGGGACATAAATATCACCACAACGATGTAACGGCGAATGCTATAACCATGGAGACTATAGGAGTATAGGCTATAACTTTGAAGTTACTTTTGTCAGATATAAAGGCAATGTCTTCAAATAATATTTATCAGAAGGACGATTAAGACGATGTCGAAGTTTGCTTTAAATAGGTTTTTTTTATTTTTATGATTTTTTTGACTATGATTACGTTGAGTTAATGTTTAGAAGAGTAGATGAGTGGAATGTAGGTATGTTTTTCTTCCTTTTGGAACTTTAGTTCTTTACGCCAGGTTATGTTTGAGCGACCAGGGGTCGCGACGCAAAAGATCTGACCGTTACGCGTTACGTTACGCTGCGTTATGTTACATTGCTTCGTTATGTGCCTTGCTTTTGCGTGCTTGTGCCTCCTTAGTCTCTCTCTCGTTTACGAAGCAGCGATTCATAATAATAAATATGCTCATACCCGGATTCGAACCCGGGCCGCCCGCGTGCAATGCGAGCATTCTAACCACTGAACCACCGATGCTATATTGAAATTCTATGCAAAGCTGGTATTCGCAGTGCTAGTGATCTACTTGAATTTGTTCGGATAAATTTTTACTATTATTTCCATAATTTTTTTTGCGCGATTAAGGGGTCTAGCTACTTTTCGAAATACAGGGTGTTGAAATTTTGAAAACTTGAATGTTTTAATTCGATAACTTTAAAATGGATTGATAAATTGATTTGACATTTAGCAGGTAGTTTTTAAATGTAAAAGGGCATATTTTAAAAGAAATTGTAGTTTGTGCAACTAGTGTGGATATGATGGCCATATCGCACGAGGACGAAGATGAAGCACGACGCCGTAGGCGGAGTGCTCAATCGTTCAAGTGTGATATGGACAATCCACACGAGTCGAGTAGCATATTTTTTCTACGACCCACTTAGGAAAAAATCTAGAAAATAAAAATTTCTATAAACTGTAATATAATTTCAAATTAAAAATTTAACAATTCAATTTTATGTTTCCACTAATTTTGTGGTAAACGAATGTCCAATTTGTATAATGCTACGGTTTCCTTTTTTAAATATACGATGCTGTTATAAGTAGATGTTGCCAGTCGGACTCCCTCATGGAGGGTACCGTACCATTATAATAATGAATATACTGCTAAATATTTCAAACGTCTAACTGTTGTCGTTATTAATATCAAGCAGAATGATTATTTAAAAATAGAATTAACAATAAAAAAAATCCCTCGCGGGGAATCGAACCCGGGTCTACCGCGTGAGAGTCTGGTGTGCTTACTACTCAACCACCAAAGAATATGCAAATTGTTTATCTATAACGTCAGATGTATTACATAACTTTTGCTTAAAAGGAACTAAAGTTCCTACCGTGTGTCCCGCGACACGTTCTACCTTTTTTATATACTTTATTTGTTTATGTTTTTAAGTTTATATATTTTACCAGAAACATTTTATTATTAATAAAATAAATTTTAAAAAATCCGTGCATAATATTTTCTTATTATTTTAAATTATTCTGTGTGTAACATAATTTTCTGAAAAATTCGATAATTTTAGCGGCTTTTAAGTATGTTTAAAAAGGGGAGCGTTAAAAAATAATTTATTCTTAAAGTGGGCAGTAGACAAAAAAAGTTTGGGAGCCCCTGATCTAAGGTACTCATGGGAAAAAAACAACCAGGTGAGAGTGAATAAATGCTTAAGTTAGCACTAAGAATTTTGACAGCAGTCCTAGCACCTGAATGAGCTCTTCAAAAAGCTCAAAATGTTGGAGGGTGAAGAATGTAGATTTTGTGGCATGGAAGAAGAAACCTCCATCCACATACTTGCGGATTACATAGCAATACAGAATCCTAGGCAACAAATCCTACTGGATAGAAGATACTATTTTCTTCGGAAAGTAGTGCTAAAGGAAGTAGTATGTCGCCTGAGCAGGGACGTATATAAGGGGGGAGGTTTGGGGGTTCAAACCCTCCCCATAGAAAATACAATAAAGGTATAATAATTTTTTATTAGTATACTGCCGCAGTATGAGTATTCATCGGGATGTGGCAATAGAAATAGATTCCTCAACAATTGTGAATAATTTTGCTGAAGAGGTTAAATTTACTTTTGTGAGATTGATTTTCTGTTTTAATAAAAGCTTCAATTTTCAATCATCTATCACTTTTTAAAATAGGTGCTCCCAAATTAATATACAGGTAACATCTCGGCTGTATGGGAATGCGGCGAAGAACTTAGATGACTGGCGACTCGGAACAGTGTAACACTGGAGTGGGTCCCAAGTCACAAAAGAATCGCTGGCAATGAAAAAGCTGACGAACTTGCAAGAGCAGGATCGTCAACACTGATGAACGGACCCGAACCATCTGTGGACATCCCCAGATGCTCCACTAGGTCACGGTTAAAAGAGTGGGTAAAAGAACAATCCATAAAATTCTGGAAGAATACGCCCAGGCAAACACATGGGAAGAAATATTTATAAAACAACCATCAGAAAAAGTAGCAAAAGAGCTGCTCTCAATGAGCAGGAACAAACTACGCACCATAACGGGACTTCTTACGGGAGACTTTCCCACAAAGGAGCACCTGAACAAAATAGAGCTGTATAACGGAGACCTCACATGCAGGAGATGCAAAAAGGACACTGAAACAGCTCTGCACATATTATGCAACTGTGAGACGCTGGACCACAGGAGGCAAAAACTAAATGGAAGACCCCAAATTACTCCAGAAGACTTCTACAACCAACCATTAAAGAACCTGTATGAGCTAATACAGGGAACGGATTGGCTGAATAGGCTGTAGTCAGAATGTTGGGTGAATCCACAATAAGCCCAAGAGGCGGAGGTGGTGCCGGCGAAGGGACGGCTCCTTTAAAAAATATATACACATGGTTATAACAATTTCAGCAGAAGAGGGCAAAACGAAAAACGATGTTTAAAAATACTTTTAGATGTAGCCAAGTCAAACAAATAATTTAAAAAAAAACTTATTTGCTTTAGGTCATGGCACTCGATTTTTTTTGCCTTAGGCGGCGCCTCAATAAAGCTTTCCCCTTCTAAACATATCAGATGAAAAAACTAAAACCCTCCCCATGTAAAAGCTATAGCTACGTGACTGCGCCTGAGGCTTTCTCCTGAACTGAGTGAAGGGAAGTGGGGCTATAATTCTTTTAAGTGTCAGTGAAAGCCATCCCAGCATACATGCATACATACCAAGATAGACAGTTTTTTTATAGGTCATGTATGTATGTATTTTGCGGAGACATTTACTGAGACCTAAAAGATATATTATGCTTCTTTACTTCTACTTAGTTTCTGAGAAGAGTCTTAGAAACTAGTAGGTCCCTTAGGCCCATTTCCCAGAGGAATTTTGGGATATCAGCAGATTTCTACTTAAATAAATGTTCCTCTTCTGTCCAGTAATCTTCCAGGTGGTGTGGTGTAGTGTGGTATGCAGGTGGTGTGACGAGGCAGGTTTTACGTTGAAAATAATAAATTTTTACGAATCAAAATCCAATGCTTATATTGAATTTCAGTTTGGTTATTTTATGAGTTATGGGATAATAAACAAATTGATTTATTGACAATCGCAGTCCAAATTTTATTAACGCTAATTAATGAGACAAATGCGCAATATATTTGTTAGTTTAACTATCAATATAATTGTTTGTCGTTTTTCTTTCTTTTTAATTGACGATAATAACATTAATTGGTTTTAAATCGCGCGTCCAATTGTAGTAGATAGCGGCGACGACAATTAAAAAAGTTAATTTACAGAAATTTAGTTATTTTGTTTGAGAGTTTGATTTAATATTTTTTTGTACATACAATTTTTATGCACTTTGTATACACCGTGTTATTTATAAGATGCGACATAGGAATTCCTGTACAAAACTGTCAAATGCGAACTAACTTTTTACCAAATAGCATTCATAAAAATTAATAACAGATTTGGAATGGTCGTTAAAAAATGAACTCAAATGTACAGGGTAATTCATTATAAATTACCCACCCCCTATCATCATTATTATTATTTTTAGAAAAAAAGTTTCATATAAAAGTTGTTTGGTTACGGCTGAATTTTCTTAATATTCTATCAAAAATTCAGTAGCGTGCAAATTTAAGGGGATACAAAAAGTAATAGCTCTTTTTTAAATAGGACACCCTATATATTCTCATATTTTTTAGATGGTCTTTGTTTTCTGATTTCAAAAATATATGATATGTTAGCCCTACCTTCTACCGTTTTTGAGTTTTTAAGTTGAATCCTTGCTTTAAGCACTGGTATATTATTATTATTAATAAAATCTTTCACCTCTCGGTAAACCATTTCAATCACTTCAAATGAAAAATATTAATTATGAAACATATTGGTTGTCATTTTCATACTTACTTTGATAAATTATCTTTTCCATATTTACAGTAATTACTAAAACTCAGATTTTCAACATTTCATAACTCAAAAACGGTACAGGGTAGGGGTAACATATTATATATTTTTGAAATCAGAAAAAAAAGTTCATTTTAAAGATGTGAACATATACAGGGTGTCCCATTTAAAAAAGATCTATTATTTTTTGTATCCCCTTAAATTTGCACGATAATGAACTTTTGATAAAATATTAAGAAAATTCAGCTGTAACCAAACAACTTTTGTATGAGATTTTTTTTTCTAAAAGTAATAATAACGATGATAGGGGGTGGGTAATTTATAATGAATAACCCTGTACTCTCTTAAATTTGCTCTGGTTTAATAAAAAAAAGTATGATAATGTTTAAAAAGTCGAATTCCATTTTCATACCACTATTGAATACTTCAATGAGAATCTGATAGTGAAAGCGACAAGGGAAATGGACTACAGTTTCCAAAGGGTACATGAATTCATTTATTTGGGAGTACTAATATCTTGCAATGCCACGAAGAACAAGAAATACAGTCAAGAATCACGAAAGGCAACAGAAAATTTGGAATGCTCCAGTCACTGATGAAATCAAAATACTGGGTGTCTCATTATATTCTGACTATTTTCAAGAGCTTATATATATATAATAAGATACGGTTTCCACAGTTAGGGTTGAAATTACCGTGAGTTTTGTTGTGACACATTTATATAAATGGCGTACTTCCAGTTTACCCGCTGGAAAAGTGGCGTATTTTCAAAATACAGTAGATGTAATTTTTCAAATAGGACACCCTGTATATTTAGCAATTTCTTGAAAGACGCATATTTTTACTTTTTATCGGTACCTTGAAGTTTAAAATCAGTGCACAGAAAGCGAAGTTAGATAACTTTAACTGGGATACTGTAAGAATTCAGATACCTTATTAATAAATAATAATCAAGGAGACGTTAAAATGTCACATGGCAAAAATATTGCGATCATTCACAGAACGTCACATTGTGTTAGAACCAGTTAGAAAAAGATGATATTTTGAACCAAAATGTTTACTTTCAACAAGACGGGGCTCCACCCCATTATTCCAACATAGCAAGAGAATCTGTTAACCAACAATTGGATTGGTAGGACTGGTCCAATAGAATGGCCCCCAAATTCTCCAGACCTGACTGTTCCAGATTTTTTTGTATGAAGATTTATGAAAGATAGAGTCTACAACCCGATTCCTGCTACTATTAAGGAATTAAAAAATAACATACGGCAGGTAATGTAAAATATTCCTCTTGAAATGCTGACAGCAGCATTTGACAACTTGGTTCGATTCCACAAATGTACAGACCAAGAAGGAAGACACATCGAACATTTGTTTTAGAGTGCCCTAAAACATGTTCCTATTTGTTTTTTACAGTTACAACTTTATATCTAAATCATTACAGTATCCTAGTTAAAGTTATCTAACTTCGCTTTCTGTGCACCGATTTTAAATTTTAAAGTACCGTTATAAAGTAAAAATATGCGTCTTTCAAGAAATTGCTAAATATACAGGGTATCCCATTTAAAAAGTTACATCTACTGTATTCTGAAAATACGCCACTTTTCTAGCGGGTAAACCGGAAATAGGCCATTTATATAAATGTGTCACAACAAAACTTACGGTAATTTTAAACCTAACTGTGGAAACCGCATCTTATTATCCAGAACCGTTTCGAAGATATAAGCTCTTAAAAACAGTCAGAATATAATGAGACACCCTGTACTGTTCAAGAAAGATGGAGATAAGAATATATAATACCATTATAAAACCCACTGTAACATACGAAAGTGAAACATGGATTCTAACAAAAAAACAGGAAGAAAATCTGGAGCGCTGAGAGCGGAAAATTCTGAGAGCAATGTTCGGTGGAATAAAAACACCTGAAGGATGGAGAAGGAGAACGGATGAAGAAATAGACATGTTATATGGAGAAGCAAAGATAACATCAAGAATAAAAACATACAGGTTAAGGTGGTTGGGACACGTAGAAAGATTGAACAAAGAAATAATGACAAAAATGGCTCTTTACAGAACTCTTATCGGCGCAAAAGAAGAAGAGGGCGGCCTCGAAAAAAATGGTTTGAAAGTGTGATGTCTGATATAAATAAACTGAAAATACGAAATTGGAAACAGGAAGCTAAGAATAGAGAGGAATGGAGAAAAATCTACAAGAGCATATATCTATATATTGAATACTTCAAACTTCGTAGAGAATAGCACGGGCACGGGAAATTTAAAAGTTGAAGCTGAAGTATGGTGGTTCGATTCGCCACTGTGTGGTGAAATTTTTTTCTTTTTGTTTTTAGTTGTTTTTTCACAATTCTTGTCTAAAAAACATTAAATTTAAAATAAAGCAAAGTTATTTGTTTCAAAAATTCATTTATTTAATTAAACGCTGAAATTTTTCTTAGCTAAACAGTGTCCCAAACGATCATAAAAGTTTCGCCGTACATTATAAATAAATAAATAAATTTTTGAAACAAATAACTTTGCTTTATTTTAAATTTAATCTTTCTTAGACAAAACTGTGCAAAAGAACTAAAAACAAAAAGAAAAAAAATGCACTACAGCGGCGAATCGAACCGCCATACTTCAGCTTTATTTTTTAAATTTCCCATGCCCTTAACCTGCTTGCTATTTCCTACGAAGTTTAAGAGAATTAAGAGTACATTTGAGCCTATTTCATCGATCTTTCCAAATATGTTATTATTTTTTGGTTTTATTATTTGGTAAAAAACTTGCCCGTGTTTGACAGTTTTGTACAGGAATCCCTATGTCGCATCTTATAAATAACACAGTGTATAATATATAATATAATTTTTGAATCTACTGGGATTATGAATATATCAAATTTTGTCACCCTGTAAATCTATTCTTTATTTCGAATTGCGTGTTATGAATCATCTAAGGTGGGGTCCCATTGAATACATACGAACACGTGATCCTGCCTTAGTCCATTCTGAATTGTTTCGTACAGGATATGCATTAAAAAGGATTCCAGTCCCCTTTTTGCATGTTGTTCACGTTCGTACGACATAGAAGGGTAGCGAATTTTCTGGAAAAATCGATAAATTTGTAGACCACTTGTTTCTAACCAGTTTTAAATCGTTCGAAAAAGATTGAGTTGCGAAAATAGGGGGGATTTCAAACGGTTCCATACGCTACAGACGTATGCGATAATAATTTTAATAATCCACAAAATAAAAATATCATTTATGAGCCAATGACTTCATCGAAAAGATAAAATGTCTAATCTAATTTAAAGAGATTACTCTGTATCAAACACCAAACAAAAATTGCCCTGAATCAATCTTTATATCCTTCCCACAATTATCAATTTCTATTTTTTTTTTAAACTGATCCGAATAGTCAATATCAATGTAAAAGAAATAATATTCTTCAATTGTTCTCATGTTCTTTAGAGAAGAGAGGACAAAATATAAAGTACTTGAACATGTAATCACAGTTGCAGGGGGGGCGTAGTTATTGAGGCCCCGGCAACCCCCTTATTTGTAAATGGATATACACAATTTATTTGTTCATGTATATGATGGGCCCCTCTAAAATTCATGCTAACATATCAATGCGAGTCGTCCAATACGCATCCGATTTAGAATAGATCACGCTTGGTCTTTGTTTACATGCAGTTTTTCTTTATATTTTTACGAACTCACTCATTCAGAAGCCGATCCTGTCGCAAACTATGAATGCGACCTTTCTAGAAAGGATCTCGAAGCGTACCAATGGTTTAACTAGAATGTTCCCGAATTATGAAGTATACGCAAAGGTGGTATATTCAAGAACTTTCTAGAGATTCGAAGGACTATATATACGCGGATTTTCGAGTGAGTCGGGAGTTGCTCAGTATACAGTAAAACGGTAAACAGTTTCAGTATACAGTGAGTGAACAGAAAGTGAATATAAATAGTGTTGAAGATAAATTAGGACACTTATTATACCGAGTGTAAATAAATTAGTAGACATTAAGTAGTGTGTATATAAATTAAGTTTATTATAGTGTGTAAGTGTTTCTTTAATAAATCAATAGTAATTAGCCATAGTGAGTGTATAATTTTATCCCACGGTAAAAACTGTTTAAATAAATAAAAAAAACATTACAATATCATAAATACTATAGCCTAGAACAGAAGCTAGTTCTGTATAAACGAAGATCGAGTTACTGGTTTGCTTGCTTACTAACTCTAGCTTGCTATCCTAGCTTCAAAAACTAGCCTCGTGTTAGTCCAGCCATTTAAGATTTATCTGCGAAAAAATTCCTAGTGAGCTGAATTTTTGTATACCTACACCTTTATTACGGTGTTGTAATGAAGATGTGAAAAATCGACATCGATATCGTGCTGGCTAAAAGAGTTATAAAGGTCAAAAGGTCACGTTTTTTCGCAAATATCTCGCGACCTATTGCTCGGAGGTCAACAGTAGCCATTATAAAAATTGTTCTAAGTAAAATTATCTACAAAACATGTGATGTCTCTTGCATTTTTCTGTATAAATCAACCGTTTTCGAAGTAGATCGCTGTGAAAGCTATGAGATAGAATGCAGGGCGCGTTTTTTTACATGATTTCCCCCGAAGGCATAGTCTATGATATTCAATATAAGGTTTTTTTATTCAAGAATAAATAGTTTTCCATTGTAATTGTGAAAAATAGAAAAAAATCTACTTTTTAGTATATAAATTTTTTTATTCATTTTCGATATCTTCAGCTTCTCTATCTTTAATAGTTGCTGACAAAACGTCAAGGGGACTCATTTCTAGATTTACACCTACATCTTCATTATTTTCATCATTTGTTGACTCTGCGTTTGCATGACTGGCCACGGCAATGTCCACAAACTTTTGAAACATCTCAAGAAATAATTTTTTACTGAACTTAACACAGTCCGACAACAGGCAGTAGCAGGCATAATAGGCCAGTTGGTAATTTAGACCAAAAGTACAAGTAATTAGCAATACGGCTGATTTTTTTTCATCTTGAAGTATGTAAATTAATATAAAAAAAAGTTTACCATTCTATCGATTTCCCAAATTAGAAAAAAAAAATCAAAAAACTTTTTTTCTTCGAAATTTTTCAATATTTCACGCTGGGAGAAAGGTGGAGAAGAATAAAAAATACCACCGTGTAGGAAAAGTGTTTTGCAATAAAAAAGGTCTCATGCGTTTTTTTCGTCCGATCAATGGTTTGTCCGTAAAAAATTCGGTGAAATGAATTTGTCTTAATATGGGATTAACTAAAGCATTTAACCAGTTTACCTGGAAACTCATTCACAACAATCCTACAGGAACCTTTCTAGGTAAAAAGGTTTAATAAGGGAGAATTGTTAATATCAAGTTGGTCGTTAAGAAGATTATCTGAATATTTGTTTTTATTTACCTCTAGGGCTTCTAAAAGATTTAATTTGAAGGATTTAGGTTCTATATGCAAAATTTCAAAATTTGAATCGAAAGAGTGTTGGTTTGCTAATAAATGATTTGAATAGTTGTAATCTGATTTTTGGTTGTCATAACTATATTTGTGTTCTGAAATTCTAGTTTTAAAATTCCTAAAAGTTCTACCTATATAAATTTTATCACAGTCGTCATTACCACATTTTAATTTATAAACTCCTGATTTATTTAGTTTTGGAGATTTGGATTTGTTGTTTTTAATGAATTTGGATAAATTGTTGTCGGTTTTGAAGCAAATATTCGAGTCTAAAGTTTCTAAAAATGATTTTATTTTTAAGGATGGTATTCCAAAATAAGTTAAGCTTTTAAATTGGTTATTTTTGTTTTTATCAGAAGGAAATACTTGTTCTAGAGTATGTTTTCGTATCTTTTTATTTATGATGTTGTCAATTAAATTTTGATCGTAATTATTATTAGCCGGTATTTGTTTCATTATATTTAGTTCTTTATTGTAATTGTCAATATTCAATGGAACTGTTAAAAGTCTATGTATCATACCATTGAAAGCTGCTAATTTATGACTGATTGGGTAGACTGAACTATTATGAATTGTAATGTCTGTATGTGATGGTTTGTGAAATATAGAAAAGTCATGTCTATTATTTATATTTGAAATTGTAAGATCTAGAAAGTTTATGGACTTATTTTGTTCAATTTCTACTGTAAATTTGATATTTTTATGTATTGAGTTAATGTGAGTAATGAAGTTATCTAATTGTCTCGTAGTACCAGCGAAGCAAGCTAAAATGTCATCTACATATCGGTGCCAGTAAACAATTTTTTTACTAAGGGGGTGTTTATGAATTATCTTTTCTAAATTATATATATATTTTCTTGTAAATTCAAGATTCCTAAAATTTACAAAATAATGAAAAGTGGCGTATTTCGTAATTAGGAAAAATCAATTCTCCTTAAATTTTATCTATGGAACAGACCTCCTAACAGTTTCCATCCTTTGAAAAATTGTTTCAATGCCACCTAATTTTATTTTATTGAGATACTTGGTTTTTTATTGAAAAATAATATTTATATTATATATGAGATATTTGCTAAAAATGATTTTGTGCTATGAAAAAAAAATGCCATCTTAAAGCCGACACTTTCCTCTTCAAAACGCCGTATTACAATTATTTATATCTACCTGTACCTGTACAATAGTTGTTTATAATGTACTTCGCCGAGCTTAGGAGTCGCGCGGATGCTTAGTTTACCGAATATTTTCCGGACAAACCATTGCTCGGATGAAAGAAACGCAGGATACCTTTTTTGCTGCAAAAGACTCCCCCTACACGGTGGTATTTTTTATTTTTCTCTACCTTCTTCCCAGCGCGAAATATTGAAAAATTTCGAAAAAAAAGTTTTTTGATTTTTTTTTTCTAATTTGGGAAATCGATAAACTGGTAACCTTTTTTTATATCAATCTACATACTTTAAGGTACTTATGAAAAAAAGTCAGCCGTATTGCTAATTACTTGTAGTTGTTACCCCTATCGTACGTATGGCCTATAAAGGGGCAGGTCTCGCAACACCTTAGTGTACGGTATACAATAGCGTATGTGAGTGCATTCTAGTAGCTTTCGCAGCGCTCTACTCCAAAAACGCTTGATTTTACAGAAAAATGCAAAATATATTTTTTGAAGATAATTTTACTAGGAACAATTTTCATAATAGATGCTATTGACCTCCGAGTAATAGGTCGCGAGATATTTGCGAAAAACTGATTTTCGTGACCTTTTGACCTTCATAACTTTCTTAGCTGGCACGATATCGATGTCGATTTTTCACATCTTCATTACAACACTGTAAATAAGGTTTATACAAAAATCCAGCTCACTAGGAATTTTTCCGCAGATTGGGGTTTAAAATGCCTTAAATTACTAGACTATGTAGCTCGGGCATAATTTTGTAAGTAACACTTTCCTCCTTGACTTAAACCAGTCAACTTATCTGTATTCTGTTATCACTAATAAATATTTATATAAGATAAAAACAATGTATAAAAGTATGACTAAGTATGTGATGGGAAGAATATCAAAATTTTTCATCGTAGATGGAAGGTTTCATTGACTGAATTATGAATGACATAGAAATAATAATTGCGTAATAAACAAGGTTGGGATAAAGAATGGAACCAAGTAAACATTTCTGATACGAAAAAGACCGTTTTGAACTAGAAGTTTGAATTTTACAGGTATTTTTTTACCTGTCTATACTTCCTAGAACCACCCTAATAAATTCATAGGTGACGCCTCTTAGATATTGTTAGAGGGTATTTCACAATTTAGATTTCTAAAAACGTCCTGAAGTAATTTTTTATTTCAAGTAGAATAATATATGGCAATAACGTGAATATTCCATTTTATTTTAAATAGGCTTTAGATACTGTGGGTATGCTTTTAAGACAATGTATACTCCATTCCAAGATAATTCGTTTTAACTTAATACCAGTATCGTATCGTACTAGTTTCTTCGTAAATATAATGTCTTATAGAATGATTACGATTATATTATTATTACAACTGAAATATTTGACTGATAAAATAATATTTAGCTTTAGTATCTAATTGTGTCAACGAAATATTGTAAATTTTCTTCATCTTGTACCCTGTTTTCAAGCGAGTTTTCAAGCCATTATTTACAACAACAAGTGTATTAATGAGAGCCATTAACAATCGAGATAATTTAACGCACGAGCAGAGCGAGTGCGTTAATGTTCGAGATTGTTACTTGCCCTTTTAATACTCGTGTTACTTACAAAGCTTTTCCGTCGACTGTATCAGTTGTATTCTTTTTTCTCAATATTTAAAAACTAAAAATATTCATTTGTTTCATAGGTAAGTACTGTCAAAAATAAATAATGACATTGAAATGTCACAGAGATGGTCGCTGGTTCAAATGTCACTGTTTTCGTTTGTCTTAAATTCTTTTTTGGATGTCTTGACACTAATAATTATTATAATTTTGTAGAATAATAAAATAAAACGATAGGTAAGTCAAAAACTAGAAATATTGGGCGGAATAGAATTCAATGAGACCTCTGGCGGAAAAAATTGTAACTGTCGCAACGAGTGAAATAATTCATTTTGCATTGTTTTTGTATTATATGCAAGTCAACGTAAATATACCGTAAATTCGTACTTTATTTGTTTAATTTTGTGTCAGTGACAAGTTTAAAACTGTGTTTTCCTTTTTAACTCAACTGTCATCATTTCTGAGGTAATATTCTTATATAATCAGAGATATTATGGAAGAGGTTATGTTATTCTATCAAAGACAAAATAAGTCGGTATTAAAGATTTAAAATATTACTCAGTACAAACCTATCTTCTTCCCTGCAACTTATGAAGATACAATATCAAAAATAAAATAAAAACACGAAATCAGACCTAAAACTAAACAGTTAATTGAACGCTTGTTGTACTTTTCACAAATATGAACCCTTGAACCCTACCTATTACTCCAAAAATAAAAATATTAGGAGTGAAAATTTAGTTTAACAACACAAAATACTAAAGCACAATCATAGAAAAAGCAAAAGTTTTACAAAACACACACTGAAAATAACTAAAACAGCAAAATAAAACCACTTAAATATCAAAGGGCTTATTCGGCAGCTGATTTGTTTTACTCGTTGCTAAGATGACGTTGACATTTCAGAGCGCCATCTATCGAATTCTACTTTTCCCAATTCTATACTAGGATTCATTTTTTGCCTGCAGAAAATCGTTGAGTAATGTAGGTAAATCATGCATTAATGGAGGTCATTAAAGTATGATTTTGTCTAATTTTGAGAACGTTAATAGCATATGTTAATACACGGTCGACGGAAAAAGATTGTTGCAAGGCCTAATAAGGCAATCCAGATCATATGACCTAATATGACCGACGAGGGCAAACAATTTGGACAACAGTAAATACAAATAAAATCATCTCCAAAAAAAACAAACCAAAAGACCAAACCGAATTTTTTTGCCCTGAGAGGTCATATTGAATTTTATTTGACAGATCGCTGATGGTTTGTCTAATTTCCTTGGTATTGAATCCGCTTGATAATCACTCTGGGATTCTTAAACACGCTTGCAATTATATTTTTCGCAGATCTCAAGTGTCTATTGAGCTTATCTCCACATCTCTCAAATCAATAAAAAAAGCTACTTCAGTTCAGGTAAAATACATACAAATAATTGAAAATCTGATTTAGATTTACTCCAGTGTTATTATTCATTGCTCATTATCACTTTTTTAGACTAAGTTAGAAAAGCATCCAAAAATAATGCTGCACGAGTCAACTTAAATAATTTATTGGCACTTTTTTCAAAACGAACGCGTTCATTTGCGTGGTTTTTGGCGCCAAAAAATGTCCAGTGAGCTTTGAATGTATATAGCTTGACGCGTTGCCAGATTCTCAACAAACCGAAAATACGAAAAACAATATCGAATATTACCCTCCTTTATTAAAAATCCCACATAAAGCGGGATCTTATCGGAAGTAATTACACAAGTGCATCGAAATTACCGATATTTTATTATGAAAGCATGTTGTCGAATAACTGCATGAGTTTATTTTCATATTTTGGCTCTTTTAACCCTTTGTCTACCGGAGGCTTAAATTCTTACGCGATGACATTTTCCCAACGGTACTTAAAAGTCCAAGGACTTTATACCCCAATATCTCCGTAACCTACGATTGAAATGTTCTTAAACACTGTAGGTACTTAAAAGACCTATGTAAGTATCTACTCGAATACATTGGCAACGTTGCGCATGACATGTCAGTGAAAATACCGACAACAATCGGTTGTCTGCAAACGTGGTTACTATGGCAATTTAATTTGTTTTAATTTGTCTAGTTACGTTTGAAGTGAGTTTTTTGCTATTTTTGAGAACAATAATGGTGGGTTGTTATGTCGGAAATAAAAAAGTGGCAATTGTATTGATGCATATTACATTTTATATGATTTTTATAAGTGGTACTCAGGAGTACCGTTGGGATTTATGAGGTAATAATTTTTGTTTGTTGTCGTATGATGGGGAGAAGCGCTGGAAGTACAAAAAACTCTTGTCAGAGAAAGAATTACTGGAAATTCTTGAAAATAACGAGGAAATGGATGAGTTAATGATGGACCTGGACAATAAACAGGACTCAGATATTGAATCTGATGACGAGGATGTATCAGATGAATGGATTCAGAATCAACTACCTTGTTTTGAAAAAGGAAACTGCGTGGTTGGCAATGAAATTTCTCAAAAAGATATAAACAATAACAGCGATTCCGAAGCAGAAAATGAAAATATAGAGCCTTCCGTATAGAGATATCGTTAGGATTGGTTAACTGTAATAAGATGTCTCAAAAATCACTAGGATCTCCACAAAATAAGAGAAGACGATATATTTATTCTACACCTGCTAGTGTTAGACTTGGCCGTTTAGGTAATCATTGTAAATCCCAAGGGTACTCGTAGGTACCATTATTGTAAATCCTATAGGAATATATTTTTTTGGAAACCATGTCTTTTGAGTCTTTACTCAATTGTTTTTGTTGCTAAAACCAAAAAATAAACTGAATATTTAAGTAAATTCTTCTTGCGGTATTTGAGTGTCCTAAATTTTACTGGTACTTCAAAGTACCGTCGATACACAAAGGGTTAACAAAATATGAAAATAACCGAATGCAGTTTTTACTGACATGCTTGAATAAAAAATTTTCAGGTTTATTTTGATGCACGAGTGTAATTCGGTAGATAGAAAAAATAAAAGTATTATATTTTTGGGTTTACTTGCGGTTACTTTTCCTTGAATAGAACTAGAAGAATCTTGTCCAAATCGCGACATTTCAACAAAATGACATAATGACAAATGCGCAATTTTAACTCTCGTTACTATAGTTACGGACCTACAGGGAAATTTTCGATAGCTAGCGGGATCTTTTCCATAGTTAGCGCCATCTTTTCGATAGTTAGAGGCATCTTATCCCGCCCTCCTCCTTCGGAGTCGGGCTCTTTCGCCAAAATATGAAAATAAACTCATGCAGTTATTGGACAACATGTTTTCATAAAAAGTTATCGGTAATTTTAATGCACTTGTATAATTATTTCCGATGATGCTTCTTGAAAGGATACAATTAGAAAGAGACTTTGACGTCATCATATTTGCTAAGTTTGAGGTTATCAAATGTCAAAAATGCAACTCATAGACGGAGGCTCTATTGATCGTAAAAATATCATGAACGTTTGAAATGTTAGCATATCACGCGACTTTCAGTATGCTTTCAGTTTATTTTCTTATTTCAACAAAATTTCACATTTGTCTAGACAGCCCATAACTTACCTATCCCTACCCCTGTCGGTTTTATTTCAATCCTTATCGGAACTAATCGTAATATTATGATTCTACTGGGATAACTTGATTGTCCAGAATGTTTATAAGTATATTGGTCAAACCAGGAGAAATTAGAAAGAATTATAAATTAGGAGACACCGGTATGTAGTGTAATGGAGCTTTCAAAGTAATTGGCAGAGATGACAAGCCTGAAGACTTGCAATCCCAGGCGCCAAAGGAAATTCTTTTTAATTTAAAAAAAGTAAAAATTTTTCTGTAAAAATTTCTTCGATTAATATTAACTTAAGGTTACGTAATGACACAAAAAAGGACATAAAATCATATCAACCACGAGTTGAAAAATATGTCTGTACAAAAATATTTTTTGGCAACCTCCTTCAATAATATTTACAATTACTGACAGTACTGACGACATCTGGTCACACCTTTTAAATTATTTTAAGACTTTTTTTGTTGTTTGAGTAAAAAATAACTTGAAAATATAGTTTTTGGCACCTAAATAGCCAATAGTTATTATTTATTTAATACATATTCAATCAATTATTTTCCGAATTCTAAATAATTCTTTCAAAATTCATTAGAGATTTCTTAGCAGTCGCATTGAATTTTATCGATGATCGATCACTATCATCCACTTCACACCATCTAACAAGAGACGAAAGCTTTGTCGGTTCCTTTGAAGTCGGACTTACACGTTATTGAGCGGAAATACGTCGAGGCATTGACACATAAACTACTTGATACACTGAGAAAAGTAACACTACACTAAGAAAAATAGTACTGTTGATGAACATCCCTCCCAATTAGGTCTATAGAAAAATTTTTTAACTACCAACATGAGAACACCTTATTATTCATCTCATGTGTGTAATGAGAAGAGGCTCATTTTTAACCTAATCTTAAAATAATACACGGTGAACTGAGGGGAATGAACGGAAGTGTCGACTTGACATTGACAGATAAACTAATTAATTCACGCATGTGCACACAAAATTGCGAACTACTTTACTTCGCCTCTTGTTAGATGGTGTACTCTGTGTTAATACCATCCTTCTTGGCGTGCGTCATCGTTTGTGACGTATATCCGGGTTTTCGGCATGTCGTTTGCTTTATTTGCTATTTTGACATTTAGCTAACCTTAAATTTGATAAATAAAATCATCAGGATCGTATCGAAAAGACTATGAAATTAATAATTACCAGCTTCTTTTTCTAACTGAAGATACTTGAGAACTTTCAAAATGCTGATGTTTTTGTGTATCTAGGCATATTTTTCTATTATTTAAATATAATATAACAATAAGATTAATGTTCACTTTTCATAAATAATAATTGACTGTAAACAACAAAGTATAGACCTGATGAGAACTGTCAGTGAGACATTAGAAAAAGGCGTAAGGCACATTGCCGCTGCAAAAGGTAGATCTGCAGTCTTTTTGAATGCGTAAATTCTCCCGATTGATAGGTCGCGCTTGCGCGTATTCTAAACATCAACTAATGAAATTTTTCGAGTCTAAGATTAGGGTTAACGTTTGTAATACATTTAAACGGTTCATTATTATGATATTTTGATTAGGATTAATTACAGACCTGCATTTTTTCCATTATTTCCAACGTAATGTATTAGAAGGACATTAACAATCGATGACGCACACCAAGAAGGGTATTATATGAACTCTACCCCTGTTTTTATAAGCAAAAAACGGTTATGGTGACTTGATTTTTTAGTTAAGCATATAGCCTTGCGCGTAATGATAAGTAGGTACTATAAACATTACTTTATCTTCCGTACAGTTTATTTCAAGGTTATTAGTCACTTCTCCTTTTCTAGACAGATCCACCTATCACTTGGTTAACAAGAATAATATTTAAAAAAAACACAAGATTAAATAGTGAATAGTTCTATTATAGGTATGGAAATAGCTGTGCTAACAGCTCAAAAGTCATATCTAATTTCGTGCCATACTTTTTGAAGACGGTCTAATTTAATGTAATTTATAATATTAATTAAGCAAATCATTAACGGTAAACTTAATTAGCGTTTTAAATTCATTATTATTAGTATGAATTAATATTAATAATTTACAAAACGTTATTACAAAAGTATAATTAATTTTTCAATGTTTCTTGGTAATTACATTTATATTTCAACTTTACACTTATCATGGTGATAAAACATTTTATATGCATAGACTTATAAAGGATGAGTCAAAAAAAGTTCCCGTTCCGAACATTTCAAAACCACTGTGTAGATTAGACATTGGAACAATGATTTGTCATCCAAATCAAATGTATACAATGGAAAAAAATTATGAGTAATTTTAGTAGAGCGCCAAATGAAGTAATTAATAACAAATTCACCAGAATTCACTTCTAACTATCTATCATAAAGCAGTTTAAGCTCGACGCAATCTCTTTAATGTTTTGGAAACAAAAATTTATGACCTTGAGAGACCGATTGACAGATAACCTATTAAATACACAGAGAAAATGATCAAATTTTCAAATATCGGTGATATAATTGGTTGATATGACAAGTATCTTATAAAAATGTCTCCTTTCAGACATGCGCATGTAAAAAAAGGATCATAAGCTTCGCTTCTTGTTAAGCTGGTGTATTATTTGCTTCAGTTCAAAATAAATCGTTGACTTGTAGACTCCGTTTCACCGTTGAGTGAACGGTTTCACATAAGAAGAACCCACTGGAGTCCAGAAGTTGCAGTCGTGCACATAACAATATCTGAACATCACTTAAGCCTCATTATGTATAGGCTCGAAAAAGGTTGCAAAACTGTCCATAACAGGCTTTTACTGTCTTGAAAACACTCACGAAATTGCTATTGTTTAGTCAGGGGCAAATCTGTGTGGTATCGGAAAGAATGCAAACAGTTTTAAAGATCGTTTGGCTATACACAAGGGTTGTTAGACCAATGATAGCCTATGGGTCAGTAGTGTGGTGGACAAAGACACTGCAAGGGGCAGCTGAAAGTCTGTGTAGGTAGCACACAACACAAAGCCGGATCTATAACACTGGCTATATATGGAAATCCTATCGAGGCATAGCTTTAGGAATAAGTTCCAAACAACTATAAATCAGGTGGGGAAGACTCAAAGGAAGGTGACCTGGGAAATTGAGAAAATTTTTACGGAAAGGCTAATTTGTAGTACAAAATTTGTATTATATAACGTATTTTTTATTTTTTAATATGAATAGATACATTTATTAATTCCCCAACATCCCATTATCTCTCTCATCCAATCATTTGTATCTCCTGGGATTTTCTCTCATTTCCAGCGAAATCTTTGTATTTCAATTCAACCACAAAGAGAGCTGTGAATTTTTCTGTTATGTTATAAAGCAAATTATCGAAAGCGCGATTCTTAACGTTAAAAAACATTCGTCGCAGAAACTTCAATTAGAAAAAAATCAATTGTAAAATTTCAAATATTTTATGTCAGCGCACGCTTCTTAAAAAAGCATCCTTGCAAAAATATTCATTCAGTTTCAGTTTAATATTTGAGGTAGACAATCAAAAAGTTCTACCAAAGAATTTGTTGCGTTTGCGTATGAATCCAATTTAAGTCGACCATACACAAAACACAAACTAGTTTTCATTATATCGTTGGGTTAGTGGAAATAACGATTCAGTTTTAAATCCAAGGTAGAGTTAGTGACTGTAAGTCGACCCCCCACCATTGTGACGACACAACAACGCCGAATTACAGGACAGGCGGCTTCTCTTGGTGAGCGGCAGTCGCGAAGCATTTTGAATCTAGCTTTTGGAGGTATAAGACTGTGTTTTTCAGTGATTGTGTTTTTATTGCCAAAAAATGTCTAAGAAAAACGGAAGTGCTGCGCTCCTACAAGGGGCTGAAAAGGTAAGTAAACATATTTGGTGTTTAATCGAAATTTAACCGGCGCTTTTTTGACTCGATATTTTGGTTAAAAATGGCAAATTTTGAATTTATTATTTACTAATTCAAATCCGTTATAAAATTGAAAACAGTTACAGTATAATTAAATGTTATTTTCGTTTATAATAATCTAATTTCAACAATAAAAATATCCCTTCTTCTACAACAAAATTGTCAACTTGTTTTTGCTACTTCGTCATCTACCTAGGTACTCGAAAGTAATTATAGAATTTTGTACAAACTTCGGACAAATATTTATACCGCTTTCAAACCACAGAAATTGGTTCCTATTCGCTATCTTTGGTAATCTAACCAATTCTTGGATATTTATACATTTTTTTAATCATAGTCCGGTAAAATTATACCAAAAACTTGAAATAACTAAAATAAGTTCTAGAACTGGTTTGATTGATACCTAATCTAAATTATTTACACTCTTAATTATTAATGATTCATATCAGGAATTAAAGTATTACATACAAAACCTTCATACGTATTATATCACCTTTTTACAATTCCAATTGTATATAGTTTGACGTCATTAAAATAACGGGAACACAATTGTCATGATAAAACAAAGAACTGTCAAAAGAATATTCAACATTATCTAATCTCGCATGTGATGATGTTGTTTTTGAATCATGTTGATATCAATAATTCAACTTTTTTCATTCGAATTTCGCGTCTAATTTACCTGGACTAACATTCTTCTAACCAGAGGTTACTACTACTCGATTGGTGACGTAGCAATGGAAAAGTACTGGCTTCTATATGGTTAATAACGAACACATGGTTATATTTGCTTTATTGGAATTAGTTGAAGGACTTTTTTTTATTAGTATCGCTTTATTGTTAAAGATTTTCGTGTGGGAATTACCTATATAGAATAGTTATGTATTTTGGCACATTAAGGAAAATTAATTTTTGCCGAAGTTGATGGTTTTTTTTGTTATTTGTACGGTTGAATGATTTCAGAAATGATATTGTTAATTAATTTGGGTTTGTTTTTATGTCCTTATTGTTTTTATTACTCAAATATTTTTATATACATTGAAATTGATAAAACAAGTCTTTAATTGTGAAATTTTCCTAAAAAAATTTACGATGCATTAGATTTTTATTAACATATACAGAATGTCCTTCCAAACGCAAACCGCACTCCCACAGCTAAATACAATTTTGTATTTGAACAGCATAAACTAATGATTTTTAGTAGCCCCAAATATAAAAATCGCATAGATTTAAATCAGTAGATTTTGCAATCAATCGATTTCCATACTAGTGTCAAGATATTTACGATTTACTCACCTACAATGAGCAGTACCAGGTCAATGAAATCAGGTAACTGCTCGCACTTCTAATGGGCCTTTTCAATATTTTTTTTTATTATTGCTTTAAATTGAAGTAGTTTAAAGAAAAAATGCCCGAGCTTTGAACGTGATGTCACTCTTCCTTCCTTTGTGACGTCAAAGAGCTTACGACCTTGAAAATGACCGTTAT
>CAJUYG010000123.1:131214-153884 GCA_910591675.1 Galerucella calmariensis
TTTAAAAATATTGTGGTTTAATTTCCCAAGAAATTAAAAAAAGAATGAATAATATACCACAAGGAACATACAGAAGAAATTTATCATGATCAAATCCACATGTGGTGAAGTGCATTTATGTACATTGTAAACAATTTCAGTACATTCTATTTTTGCTGTTCTTTTTGCTTCTTCCCATGTGGTGCCTCTTGTCTTCAATATATTTCTAATACATTTATCCCACGATGTTTAAGGTCTTCCCCTTTTTTGATTTACCTATTTTTGCCTCCCAAACCTTCTTAACTGGTCTTAAATCTTTTCATTTCGGAAGTTATTCTGACACATCCCGGATATTTTCCGCTTTCCACTTCAACTGTGGTAAATTGCAACACTTATTAGACATACCAGAAGTTTATTTTCTTTTTTTTAAACCTCTTAGGCTAGGTTAGGTTTATCGGTTTGGTTTGTGGTAAGTGGATCTATAAGGCACTCCACTACGACTATTCAAATTTCACCAAACAAAGATTAAAAATTAAATTTGCGGAAAGGAACGTTGAGAGAATTTAACGATCATTTATCATTTTTAATTATCATTGACAAAATGGTTAATGGTTGAATCATAGTTTTAGCAATGGATAGTTTTCATTCAATCTGCACGTGACACAAAACTTGTAACTATATGACTAATTTTATGTATGACCATTTATAGCTCAGTGGGTCGTACTAAAAATAGAAAATAAAAACAACTGAAATCTTTGTCGAGATATTTGACTCGGTCTCTAGCTTTGAAGATATAGTAATAATAGTTTATAAATCCATCAGTAAACAGTAACAGATCCGTAGTTGGTAAAATTTAGATGCTAAAATATAAATTAAATTGAAAAAATATCACTAAATTTTTCAAAATTAAATTAAACTGTTGAGGTAAACATATAGAGTAGCCACATGCAGTTATAGACAGTTTCAGAGCCTTCAATAGTATATTACGAGTGTGAAAAATCACTTTCGCACAAGTAATGTACACTATTTTTCCTACGACCATGCGATAATTGTAACAAATATTGTTTAATGTCATGGTTTTTTTAAAATAATGTTGATATCGGTGAGTGCGGAAATGAAATGAGTGAAATTCACTTTGCAACGAGTTATGTACACTATTTTTCCTACGGCCATAAATATTTAAAAAATACCTTAGGTTTTTCGCTACTATCAGTATCAACTTCCATTATAATAAAAAGCCACACTTTTTATTTCTAGTTTATCTTACAATTATAATTCGTTTACACTTTTATGTGATAAATATTTCACATACACTTCACAAAAACTATTTCTATGGTTTGTGTTATAATTTGAGAATTTTGACATAAGCCTATTTTATTATTTTTCCCTTTTATAATTAGTATATATTTTTTACGATCACGCAATAAATTCACGAAATATGATGGTTTTATTTATTTGAAAACATCAATAACTGTACCTACCTACAACATATGATTATTTTTAAAATAATCAGTTTGTAGTGCAAAATATTTTCAAAATAACGCAGAAAACATTTTAATTCTTTATAATTTGATTTTTTCAAATTCCAACAACTATACTATAGATATACCCAAAATAAGAATATTTGACAGCTATCCGCGTCATGACAATTCGGAGAATGCTGGAGTAGACCGCGATTCGATTTACCTAGTAGACTTACCGTACCTAGTTGCTTTTTTATCACAAAATTTGGCGAATCTTATTAATTTTTGAACAGATTTTGTGTTTTGTGCTATATTTGTAGTTATTACGTAGGTAAATTTAAATGAGAAGACCACGTTAATCGAATTCATGCAAACCGTGCGATATGATATCACACTAGGGTGATATTATAGCGCACGGTTCGCGTCACTATGATGGTATGAGAAACTTTCCACCAGAGTAGAGAGTGCGATATATGTTAATTTCCTATATGGCCGTAGGAAAATGAATATTCCAAGTTGTGGGAATCAACTAAATAGGAAATAAATATATCAATTTTTTTTTAAAGATGAAGTAACTAGTACTTATCTGTATTTTATAAAATTTGGCACTTACGTTAATCTATTTTTAAAAGTAATTAGGTAATATGAATTTCTTGTTCGGATTGAAATATTTCTCTTGGCTATGATACATGAATGTTATTATAATATTTCAAAAACTGTCTTCTAGTTTTTTTTTCAACAAGATTAAATTTTCTATGCCAAGAAAATTACTTTGTATCCTTTGTTTATTGACGATTATAAATTGTGACATTGAACTGCTACCACAAACGTGCGAATGTCTTAACAAACAAAATACCTTACTTATTCAAAACATTATTTTTCAATAATAAATACCACATGCATTGTTATTTTTTATTGAACGAAAAATATTTGACCAATACAGAAAGTAGTATAGAAAAAATTGAAAATTAAGAATAATTTGAAGATCTGGCCAAATTTCTTTTTGTGTTGTGTCGTCTTTATGACCCAAACCCCAAGACCCAAACTATTTAACCGATTCCATTCGAAATAACGCAGCCTTCAAGTAGTCACTACTATGGAAGTCACAGAAATGACCTCTGTTCTAATTGCGAATAGAGATCTGTATCTTCCATGGCAAAGGTGGGATTTTTAAAAATTGTTGCTTATTGGAAATAAATATACACGTCAAATCCACCAGTACCGAATAATGAAGTCAATTTATTGTATACTTGCCTTAATAGATATTGTGCGAACTTGAAGTTGTCGGCTCTTTGTTCGACTGTAATTCGATACGATACAGTCATAGTCCGCTGCATTAAAAATATTACGTCCACTATACCAGTTTATCAGATATCGGCTCCTGATGATTTATATTTCAAGCCCGATGACTGAGGACAGTAGCAATCTAGATTTAAGAATGTAGTATCGACAACAAGTAGCTAATTATCAAATTTTTACTTGAAAAATTTTAAAACAGCTCTACCATTCAATGGCCCGAGATTGAGATTTTCCCTCTGGTTTTCAAAATGAATGAATAAAAGATCAAGTTGTTGGCATCAAAGAGGGATTATTAGCAAAAAAACTATGGTTAGATAAGGTTACATGACATAATGCAACATTATTCCAACATCTCCTCTTCGAAAGAGTTCTAAAGAGATCCAGCCTTTCGGGTGGACTACGTCTTGAAATAGATTCAGAAGAATTTTGTTAATTGCGGACGTTGGACTTGGTCTCACTTGGTCACGACACCCTATAATTGTTAAATCGAAAGCAGTGTATAGATTTTATTTATTGCAGATTGTAATTTGTCCATTTATTTTCTTGAACTATATTATTTTATTCTTATCTGTGTTGATCTCACTTATTTTTCTAAAGTCAATAATATTACCAATCTCGAATTTCTCCCAATAAATACGGCGTTATCCCGTATTAAAAGTTGAATGCAAAATAAGAAAATAATTCCTTAGTATGTACCAAACATTTTAAACTGGCAACGCTGCTTTCATATCAGATTGGTAGCTGGAACTGAAAACACGCCCAAGACTGACTGCGAACAATTATTCTTCTCTCTCGTTTTGCTCATATTTTTCTTGCGTAAATCGTATGGCTCGAATAGACTTTTCGCGATCTGTATATCGCCAACATTTCAATCATGTCATTCTCTCTCAGGATATATTACGATTTGGTTTATCGCGTATGTTCAGAAAACATATTCATATATTCAGAAAAGAAATGTTTACAGTATTCAAATACATTTGTTATACAATCACAATAAAAAGGTCATTCAAAAGGTCATTTCGTTTTTATTTTAAAGAGAATAACGTTTCAATTAAGGTAGCCATTAAAAAGTGATTATTATTGTCATATAAAAAATAAATTCGTAGCTCGCAGGCATTTATTTTGATATTATCTTCGAGACAACCGTTCTTTATAGTGCGCAAACTCCAAACTCGAAGTAGAGATGGGCACACCTTAAAAAAGGTACACTTTTTGTACCGTCCCAAGAAAAGAACGATACTAAAATCAGAGCGTGAAAGAAATACATTACTTGCGCGAATGATATAGTCAAAAGCGCTCTTAATCGTGCGGGTTCAAAGGTCACTAACCATATGTATCAAATCAGAAGACACAGAGGTTACCAAAATGTGAGATTACAAATATACCCGGAGAAAATAATGATGGTTGATGTTTCCTGCACACTGGTTGACGAATTTACACTTTTTCATTCATTATCGAAATAATATATCAGATTAAGTACCATTGTTTTTTGCTTGAGGATGCAAAATACCGGAAAATTGCTTCTTATTATTCATATTGTCACTTTGAATTGTCAAAGTGACATAACTGACATTTAAATAAATACTTGGTGAAAGACTTTTTAGAATCGCTGAAAACTAAATACAGATCCTTTTTTCTCCCGTCCAAATTGCATTGTCTGTCTTATTCATCTTACGGACTTTGGGACTTTATTTGGAAGTTATGATTAAACGCAATAAAAGAAAACAAAAACAGTGCTTATGTCTTTGTTGAATCATATATAACCCGCATGATAAGACTGCATTTGACCATACCTAGAACCTATCGCCAATTGGAACGAACCTAATATCTGTTTCGCTTTTATCAGAAGTGGGATACGATCTAAAAAAATTTCTCATGAGGCCATGTGATGTGGTAGTGAGAGCTGGTGATTGTTTAGCCTGCAAATAGATTACGTTACCAACCATTTTTTTTATATACAAACAAACAAATGCAGGAATTATAAATACATAATATTTTTAATAATTTTGCAACAAAAACATTTCCTATATAGGTAAGCGTCGATCCATTTGTTATGATGATCTTGATATTTTTTTACACACAAAAAGGTTAAATAGTATATCCACGTCGTAGCGAGCTTACAATAACCTATATTTGCAACTTTTGTTATTGTTATCGACAACGCCAGACAAAAATAAATATTTTGCTGGGGGGAGACATTCCGCTGTAATGTTTTTTGTACATATTGTTATCGCGAATATATAATATAATAAAAGCAGTTGGAAAAAAATTGCTGAACATAATGAAATTTCCATATCATTGTTCTCACTGAAACGTAATACTGTTCAATGGTGTCTATAAATTGTTTATTGATGCTAAACGTATAAAGTTGATTTAAAAAATAGTGCAGTCATTTTGGGCGATAAAAATATCTGATTTCACTGACGTGATCTTTCTGAATTTCTACTTTGCCGCCTCGTATAGTTGCCATATTAAAAAATTGTGACCAAAAATACAATACATTAATAATAATAAAGGATTTTTTGATAGCATATAATACAAAAAACGTTAACAGAAATCGTAGCGTAGGTTTTCGATGTCGCACCCTGTATATGCCACTTTTGCCGATATTTATATCCAAAATAAAACTTTCATCTTTGAATTAGGGCCATTCGCACCGGTTACACTTAAACGTTAAGTGTCACTCAAATCCACTAAGTGTCACTTAGTCGTTCGCACCGTATTTAAAGGCATCCTTAGCGCGACGTTAAGGATACCTTAACTAAGCTCGGAATATCTTCGGCTTAAAGTTCCACTTAACCTCGAAATACTAATTTTGAAGTTAATTTATGACAGTTTAGATTTGAGTAAATTGTGCTTTGGTAGATGGTAGATCTTTGTATTTGTAATTTGTCTTATCGAAATGGAAATTTAAGAAGAAGATGACGATTTAGAAATAATTGATATAGGTAATTGAATACGGCATACCCAGACAGTTATATATAAGGAACGATTATTTTAATACATTCGATCCTAAGACGTTTTTTCTTAGATTAAGAATGACGAAGGAAACTGTTCTCAATTTTCTTGGAAAAATTGAAATTGTTTATTTTCTATGACATTTTTATACTTGCTAATAATATCTAATAATAATGATTTTTCACGTGTTGTGAAATTTATTCCACAAGATCGTTTTTCTCCGCTCATGACTCGGAAGAATAAATACTTATCAAAATGTCGAAAACAAAGATGACACCAAATAATATTAAACGCATAGAACAAACTGGATCAAACGACTACCGTTAATTGGTTAATTCCTGACAAGATCTTCTTTTTCAAAAAAATATTTTAAGAATTGCGGCGTTGTCAAATGGAACCTCCCACTTAGTTAAGGGAGGTACGGCGCGAACGAGGTTCCACTTAAATTATAAGTGTCACTTAGCTAAGTATGACTTTTTAGGATAATCGGTGCGAATGGCCCTTAAACCATTGTTTTTTTAATATAGCACAATATTTACGTAAACTTACACGAGCAGCTATTTATACATTTCTCAATGTCCTTGAACCAATTTTTCGGGTTGAAATTCTCAGAACACTTATTTTGAATGAATAAATGGCTTCTGTAGGCGTCAAAAGATATCGAATACACGGACGCACAAGAATTCCCGTCAGGATAACCACTCTACCTGTGTCATAATTAGAGTACGTTAAGCTGTCACTCGAGTTCCAGTCAGGGTGAAAACTGACCTGTTTAAAAGGTGGTTATTTGGGCAGAGATGAATTGCGCGCAGCGGTCATTTTCTATCTGAATACGAGTAAGAACACCAAAATTAGGAGCCGAATTGCGCGCAACAAGATAAACACAAAATTAAGGAGATTAAGGAAATATGAAATAAATTAAATGGTAAAGGTATTTGTACATTTATTTCAGGAATAATAAGACACCTAACCTAAGCTAACCCCGCTAAGTAAACTATTAGGGCAGTCCCGATAACAGAACAGATTAAATAAGCTGGACGGCAATTCGAGTGCGGGATTAAGATACCTGCAAGTGACAGACGGGATTAAGATATCTGCAAGTGTCGGACGGGAACTCATGGGCCATTCGCACCGATTATCCTAAAATGTCATACTTAGCTAAGTGACACTTATAATTTAAGTGAAACTTCGTTCGCGCCGTGCCTCCCTTAACTAAGTGTTAGGTTCCATTTGACAACGCCGCAATTCTTAAAATCTTTTTTTGAAAAGGAAGTAAGTACTTTTCAGGAATTAAAGTCAGTCGTTTGATCCAGTTTGATCTATGCGTTTAATATTAGTTGGTGGCATCTTTGGTTTTGACGTTTTGATAAGTATTTTTTCTTCCGATTCACTTTAGTAGTTTAAATATGAGCGGAGAAAAACGATCTCGTGGAATAAATTTCACAACACGTGAAAAATCATTATTATTAGATATTATTTGTAATTTGTCTTATCGAAATGGAAATGTTAAAAGATGATGATTTAGAAAAAATTGATATAATTGAATACGGCATACCCAGACAGTTATATATAAGGAACGATTATTTTAATACATTCGATCTAGACGTTTTTTCTTAGATTTAGAATGACGAAGGAAACTTCTCACAATTTTCTTAGAGAAATTGAAATTGTTTATTTTCTATGACATTTCTATACTAATGATAATGATTTTTCACATGTTGTGAAATTTATTCCACGAGATCGTTTTTCTCCGCTCATATTTAAACTACTAAAATGACTCGGAAGAAAAAATACTTATCAAAACGTCAAAATCAAAGATGACACCAACTAATATCAAACGCATAGATCAAACTGCCGTTAATTGGTTAATTCCTGACAAGATTTTAAAATTGCGGCGTTGTCAAATGGAACCTCCCACTTAGTTAAGGGAGGTACGGCGCGAACGAAGTTCCACTTAAATTATAAGTGTCACTTAGTTAAGTATGACTTTTTAGGATAATCGGTGCGAATGGCCCTAAGTGGAACTTTGAGCCGTGGATATTCCGAGCTTAGTTAAGGTATCCTTAACGTCGCGTTAAGGGTGCCTTTAAATACGATGCGAACGACTAAGTGACACTTAGTGGATTTGAGTGACACTTAACGTTTAAGTGTAACCGGTGCGAATGGCCCTAAGGAACCTGACGGGAATTCGTCTGCACCGGAATACACTGTGCAGGTACCAAATATTGAGGGAAACTCATTTAATGGACATTTTGACCGGTCAAATATTAGGTCTGTTCCAACCGCAGTCAGAAACTGTAAGAAACGATCAGAGAATAACTGGTCACGGTAAACAACGAGTTTACGTTCGCGTAATTCCTATCACTGATTGCGATGGTCGACTATTCTCTGATCGTTTCTTACAGTTTCTGACTGCAGTTGGAACAGACCTATTATATTCTGAACTAAAAGAAATTGGAATTTTTCGCTACTCATATTTAAAAATCACTGGACATTCGAAATTTGTCACATGACATTCTGTCCATCGATAATAATTAATGAGTTTGAAAAATTTATCTTATCGGATATTAATAAAAAACCGTTACTTGCAGCTTGTTTTGGACAATCTGTACACTTGAAGAACATTTAATTAAATGCACATAAATCAGTTTAAGTAGGTTCAATATCCGGATTTGATTTATATACCGGATGTCTATAAATATATGTCGAAAATGGATTTAAGCAATCATTTTGTTCATGTCTAAGGAAATGATTTCGAGGTTGGAATAATATATTAAGTTGTATGGATTATTCCATTAGGAAATGTATTTGAATAATTGACAAATTATAATACAATCAAATGATAAATAAAATTGAATTTATTTTGCAAAATACAATTGCTAATTATTTCTGTTTGTATTTCGTTGGCTTTAAACTGTAAAATATTCGTCGTGTACTATTTTTTGAATTGTGGTCTTTGAAATGTCCAATGATGCTCAATATCACGACACGGATAATATGTCGATTTTATGGGATAAGTTAACGTACAGCATCCTGCATGACAGCCGTTGTTGGATATTCGCCAATATTAATCTGTCCACGTTTGAGTTATCCATACCAAAATTTATTAATTCAATTTTTCTACTCCTTAACTTAATAAATTCCATTCTCCATTTACACTGCTCATTATCTCCAATCCATCATAGTGTAAGTGCCTTTCTGTAGTGATTGTATTAAACAATACCCCACACTTTTTAATGAAACATTATTTATCCATTAGTCTTTTATTTACGTTGAGACTAAAACCATTTGTGTAATTTTACCGAATAATAGAAATGAATACGTTAAACAAAAAAAAATTTGGGGTCATTTACCTTTGGTCAGACAAAACAAAACTGCACATCTAAGTATTCTCCAAGCAATAAGTAACAGTAAAATTCAATACGTACTTATGAATTAAATACTTTCTTTAATAGGTAAGAAAGAGATAGTTATAGCGAATTGAATTCCAATCAGAATATTTAAAATCGGAAAAGACATTCAAGTTTTTTTATAAAAATGTTTAGAATTTCCATCTACATGAATCTTGCGACTTGAGATTTGTGCTTCATTTAAAATCTGACAACATTGGAACTTGTTCTATCTTGTTTAGTTTTCGAGATAATCGCGTTCCAAGTTTTTCCAACAGTCACTTGTAAACGAATTTCGAAGATTCTGACTCAAAAATTCTTTCAATATTCGTAGTATCGTCACTAAAATCCAAATAATATATTTCGAAATGGGGTATTAAATACCTTTAAACACAGAGGAGGTACTCATTTCACCCTATCTCGCTTAGTTTTCGAGATAATCACGTTCAGTTTTTGAGATAATGGACTGTTAAATTATCATGGGACACCTGGTATAGTTCTAATAGTCGAAATTTTCTACGCGTTGCCATTGCTTTACAAATAATAATGCTTAATTTGTTAATAAATTACGATTTGACAAAACTATTTGTACTTTGCTCGCGAGTTTTATTAGTTAGCAAAATTGCCGTTTAAATTGGCCCCGATTTATATTGAATAATTACGCAAGCATAAAGGGTGGCTAACAAACCTTGGACCAAATTATTTACTGTCCTGGGTATTAACCTCTGATACAATTATATCGAGAGGCCCCCGAAAAAGATTGCGGTATTTACCTGAATCGGTATTTTTAGAATGTTTATTTCTAAATTTAGTTTCTGAAAATGTTTTTAATTATGTGAATCATTGAATAAGTCGTTGATATATCCTTGAGTTACGGTACGGTGTTTCATACTTTAATTGTTTCATAAATTTGTTATGTAAAAAAATGTGGGTCTCGCAATAATGGCAAACTTATTTTAACATTAAGATTTTGGTTTTTCCCTTAACCACTTTGTTTACTTTTGTCACTCAAGGCTTCATAAAAGTGAACATAATAATGCAGAACCTACTATAATTATAAAAGTGTTTTGCCAGCTATGAAGTTGACAATTATTGCTGTAGCCAACTCATAAGTTGAGTTTCTATATTAAAATTAATCTGTCTGCCAGATTCATCTACAATTTTGACAGGTGGCATCAGAAATATGGCGGTAACTTACAATATACCTAATCACCATAACGAAAGTGTTGCCAACCTCTTAAAAGTCACTCTTTCATCAAACCGGCCTTGGACACCACGGTGATGAAGACATTTGAGCCTCAAGCCTCTCATTCCGGTCAATAATAATAATCAGCCCTTTTTAGGGTTATACATCATTCTTATACGGTGTGTCGCATTTAAGATTTTCGCTGTTTGGAAGATTACTGATTTGAATTTTTGCAGAGTCATAGGTGTTGATGGGCCACATCTTTTAAGATAATCAACTGAAATCTGAACTTTAATCTCAGCCTACTACGATTTCACAAACGGGGTTGCTTCGCGTAAAAAATATATTGGAAAAAGTTGTTCAGAATATCATTTCAACCCCACATACCGAAATTGATCACAATATTCGCATTTTTAATTTTTCAATTTTTTTGCCCACCCACATTTATTATTACAAGATATTGTTTAATTCGATCAATATTCCTTTGAGAGTGCTGTTTACTTTACTAAAATATTTGAATACATGACACCGTGTCAAGATTTTAATTTCCACGGCACAATAATTATCAAAATAAATAATAATTTTGTATACTTAGACCAAAAAATTAAAAGATTAAAAATGCGAATTTTGTGATAAAATTTGGTATGTGGGGTTAACATAATATTCTTAACAACTTTTTTGAATAATATTTTTCGATATCTCTAACAGGAAGCAAAATATCGAGAAAAATCCGAATCTGTAATTCTTCAAACAGCGAAAATATGGGAGTGTCTTCATCTTAAATGCGACACACTGTATGTAGAACTTACTAATTCATTAATTAAATAATCTAGGATCTTATTCTTACCCAACTACACTGCACTGTCACGGCAAATTTATCACTTCTAAATATATTTGAATGGTAATGGTATAGTTAAAATAATACCCTTCTTGGTGTGCGTCATCGATTGTGACGTATATCCGGGTTTTCGGCATGTCGTTTATTTTATTTGCTATTTTGACATATAGCTAACCTTAAATTTGATAAATAAGATCCTCAGGATTGTATTTAGCCAAATTCGAAAAGGATATGCAATTAATAATTACCAGCTTCTTTTTCTAACTGAAAATACTTGAGAACTTTCAAAATACTGATGTTTTTCCGTGTATTCAGGCATATTTTTGTATTATTCATATAAATAAAACAATAAGATTAATATTCACTTTTCATAAATAATAATTGACCGTAAACAACAAAGTACAGACCTGTCAAAAATTGTCAGTGTGACAGTAGAAAAAGACGTAAGACTTATTGCCGCTATGAAAGTAACGCCTTCTTAGTATTTTAAACTCTCGATTGATAGGTTGAGCTTGAGCGTAATCTAAACATCAACCAATCAAATTTTTGTAAGTCAAAGATTAGGGTTAACGTTTGTAATACATTTAAACAGTTCATTATTATGATGTTTTGATTAGGATTAATCACAGACCTGCCTTTTTTCCATTTCTTCCTGCGTAATGTGTTAGAAAGACATTAACAATCGATGACGCACACCAAGAAGGGTATTATTTCAACTATATTAGGGTTCTGCGGTTCACTATGCATGAAGAAGCTGTTAAAATTCTGTTTAATTCTTTGACTTTACCCTGAAGTGATTCAGACACGTTTTTGAATTTATAATGAGCTCTTCAGCTATCAATATGATAAAAATACACTATATTATTGTTATATGCTAACGAGTTTCTTTTGTTTCAGCCTATAATAGCCCAATTAGACCAGAAAAAGGGTGGTGTTAACACAGTAATTATGACTAAGTAAGTAATAAAGCTCCAGCTTTCCAACAATATATTCATTCATCGAACATCACAATGCTTCCTTTTGAAGGTATTGAAATTAATATATTATCAACATATTTTTCTTTAAAAAAATAAAATTAATGTTTAAGTTTACTCTAGTTATTCCTTTTATTTTTGGTGATTGGATTTTAATTGAAATTTTTATTTTTTGATATTTAACATGATTTTTCTCATTTTTTGAAACCATGTATATTTGTGGGCCAGAGATAGTTAGGGCGCTTCATCCTATTCGTAGTTTGCCAAGTATAAATCAAAATTAATTCGGTTATTATCAGTTATATTAAATATTGATTTTTTGATAGGTTATCTAAGGCGACAAATTATATAACTAGTGACACAGTTATTATCTTATTTCGCGTTCTAGTATCTAATTTTTATTCGTACTCCATAATATTATTATCAACGAGGTTGAAATTTTTAAATGAACTGTTTTTTGAGCATAATTATAATATGTTGTTGATCAAAAAAACCTTCAAAATGAAAATTATCAAATCATGTGCTTGTATCAGCAGCATTATCATGCTTAACATTGTCAAACCATCGCCATCTTCCTTTTTTTTTGTTTTGTAGTTTGTCGCATCTGTTTTTTTTTGAAAAAATTTACAGCAGACTTTGGTTTGTGAATATTGTTAAATTTTGATTTATAGTTGGTGAAATTATCCTTTCATTCCTCGAAAGACTCAGTATATTACCAAAAAAAAAACTAACAATGTTTGTTTGACATTTAAAATACGTTTTTCTCATTTTACTAATTGTATAGATCATTTGTTCCATTATTAAGAAATCTAAAATGCTACCAAATGACAAATTTTCCTTTATTCATAAGTACCAATTTGTTAACCCCTGGTTTCTTCTTTCTTTAACATAATCTGTTTCAAAAAGAATCACTTTAATATACAGTTAATGCTTAGACTTCAATCAGAAGTCTACAATATTTTTAATCCTTGCAAATCGTGCCAATAGCTGGCCTCTTTTACTTTTTGTGTCTTTCCAATGCAATTTTACAACACCCATTCCGTAACCCTAGTCTCTCTACAGTCTGTACAGCATAAGATGCCTGAAACTTGCCTCTCCCTTGCAGCAAATCTACTGAGAAGTTATCAGTTGTACAGTCCCGTTATCCTTTTGATTTGATTCCTGCTTATTTTAAGTAGCTCTGCCGTAGATATTTTCCCTATACAGCATGAGAGAGGATCATTCAATCCCATTCACTCAATATGGGTTCTGTGCCAATATATGGAGTTATAAAAGCCTTCGGTGACACCTAGCTGTATTCGTGTTTGTTCCTAGTGAGATCCTTATTTGTGAGTACATTCCAGCACTAGTTCACCCCTTCCATCTTTCATATTCAACTAGAAGTTGATGTTGAAGAAGTATATTACGTGTTATGCGGTCCATTATTTCCTTTATCATGTGTTTCATTATTTTTGATGCCTTATTCTTGCTTTCTCCATAATTGTTATGTCAATTAGGGAGTAGAGTTCATATAATAACCTTTTTGGTGTGCGTCATCGATTGTTAATGTCCTTCTACGTTGAAAGAAATGAAAAAAGGCAGGTCTGTGATTAATCCCAATCAAAAAATCACAATAATGAACCGTTTAAATGTACTACAAGCGTTAACCCTAATCTTTGACTTGAAAAAATTTGATTAGTTGATGTTTAGATTACGCGCAAGCTCGACCTATCAATCGGGAGAAATTACAATTCAAAATAGGATGCAGACGTACCTTTTGTAGCGGCAATGTGTCTTACGTATTTTTCAAATGTCCCACTGACAAAATAGCAAATAAATGACAAAAGGTGCGTTCTTTTATTCACCGGTAGATCCACCAATCGACCAACTGCGTTTCTATATTTATTGGTGGATTGTAGATTAAAGAAATGACACGTTCATTTATATGTGCCACTGATGACTCTAACATGTCGTTGCAGCGGAGACTGACGTCATTCAACCAATGGTGAATAAATGATGTAAAAAAACGTGCCTATACCCAAAACCCGGATATACGTCACAAACGATGACGCACACCTCGAAGGCTATTGAATGTACTTTATTTACTATATAAGAAGTAGTGGAAATTACTTTTTCGATTCTTCATTATTGTTCATATTATAATTTTCGTTTTCATCCCACATCCCTTTATCCATATCTAGGTTATCTCTTTAAACAGATTGGTATCTTATTTAGCACGTAATTCAATCTAATAATTTAATAATACATTGTTAGTTTTTTTTCTTTGGCGATGCGTTGTGTATTTCGAAAACCAAATCTTTTTTGCCGGTTTTTACTAATCTCGTTCCAAATTGGTCTCGTTTTTTTTGACATTGTTTTTTCCGAATGTGCAAGTTTTCCAGGGTAGCCACGCATTTATACATGGTTTGGCAATAGTATTGTGTTGATTATATTTTGATAGTTTTGTAAGATTATCGGCATCTTAAACCGGAGCTGCTAGAAGTACGCTGATACCGCATGTGATGTGGTTTGATGCTGCTGTGGGAGCCTCGGGACAGTCTTGGACAAGCAACGGTACAATTACTCTATATTTTATTTAAAATTTACCAAAAAAGTAATTTTTATCTGGAACAATTCACTGTATTCGATTTTTTTTATTTACTATTTATCTCACTCCTAATAACCATAAAAAAATATACGATTGCTGTCTTTTAAGCCTTTACAAACAATCATTTAATCTAAAATTTAACACGGCAACTGCCGCAGCAAAACAGTTGGTACAAATCCCACGTAAATTATCTTTGTATGCTTTTCAAATTCATCACATAGACTTTCTACATTCGACGCCTGGATATGAAGTACCTGAAGTATTTTTACATTTTTGGACATCTTCCTCGATGGGGTACCACAAAATGGTTCGGAACCAATACAACGAGTACCAGCTCTACATAAAGTCCGAGAACATCTTCATGGATTGGGTTGCTCTAACCCTGAGTTAGTTTTGCAACTCTAAGCATAGGTAAAAATTGGTCTGACAACCGTATGATACGACCAGTAGGTTTCACACAAAATATTTTCCCAAAAAGCCTGCGGCAGGAGTGAGCCATTGTTTCTTATAGATAATACGTGTGAGGTGTATCAAAGAAGACTCCAAGGTACTTATCCTCTTTTATTACTGGTCGACCCCACTGGACCTGTACGTCAAGGAGGTTGCGTTAATGGCCATGGTACGATTGCGCACGGCTGGTGTAAACCCCGAAGTAGGAGTGGGCCAATTGAGGCTAAGCATAAGGCAAGAAGCGCTTACTGCGATATCTCTGATGCAGGCAGCCAATGATGCAATTGAACTCAGGTTTATGTTTAATAAACCCTACAAAATACAAATGAAACAGAACACAGTTAGATGCTGCAAATACAATACGCATATACACATGGCTCAAAAATGAAAGAAGATGCAGGATGTGGAGTTTCATCCAGAGCACTAAGCCTAAGAAAACAGAACTGGCTGGTATCTCAATTGCTGTATTTTTATTTCCTCTTGTTTGTGCCCGAGGCACTTAGATACTCCTCAATATCCATAGGTTGTAAGCCACTATCTAAACAGAAAACAATCAACCAATGCCTGAGGTCGAATTATGAGACAGACTGTGCTTATTTGTGAACCAATTTATTCTTTCATTAGTGTTGTATGAAATTAAAAGACAGACTTTGTATAACTATGCGCCATATTGTATTTACCTAGGTTTTTCATCAAGAGCGAGACATTCTTTTGGACATCTTATATTGTTACATTTAGCATAATCACAATAAGAAATAGAGAATAGAGGTCAAGCAAATCTCACCATGGTGTAAATACTACTGAATTTTCCACAAACATTTATAGTAGGCATGCTTCTGAAGAGTAGATTGGACTGTTGTATGGAAGTTTTTGAAGCAACTATTCTTATTGAAAATGACTAGTAGAGCGAATTGCTTTTATTTGGTCACAGTTATGAGTGCAGACTTAGCAATGACACAATATTTCACGTTTTAAATGAATGATGACCTTTTAAAATTTATTGATAAGGAAATATGGGATTCCAAACTGTTTGAGATTCTGGACAACTGTAAAAACATCTTGTGATCATTCAATAAATATGTTATGGAGTCAGCCAAAAAATATGACAATTTATAAACCAAACTATAAGCTGGCTGAATACCCAAGTGGTAGAGGCCAAAAAAACAGGAAAAGAAGAAGTGACAGAGGGAAAATAAACATTAAACTACCAATAGTACGAAAATCAAGATAAAATATCACCACCGCATTTTGAATTAAATTTGGGGAAACCTGTTCTTATCTACAAGATCTACAATTATTTTTATATGAAAACACTTTTATTATATCTTAGGCTATAATTAGGTTCAAAATAAGGTTTTCTAAAATATTAGGAGATATGTAAATAGATGACAGTGAAATCGTATGCGATGAATTTTCCAGATCCGCCAAAATGTACTTCTTTTGTTCAGAATAGAGAATGATAGACACTTTGAAAAAATTTGTTCCTTCCTTCAGTTCAGCTGAAAGTAATTATTATTATTTTTATTTTTTTTATTACATTTCACCCATATACATTTCCTTACCATTTGACATCCTGTTCGACGATCCATTTCTTTTAATAATATTCACCATTTAGAGTATTTAAAGATTAACTCAATCGTGACTAGCTACATATAACCTCTACACTCATAGTGTTATGCCGGCAGACAAAACAAAAACATTCATTTTTCGCGACAAGTGGCGACAAGAGACATTTTTGTGACAATTTTGTTTTTGCAAATTTGAAAACTTTTTCAAGTCCAGTCTCAGGTCGGTAAGGATCAAAAGGTCTGTTTTGTCTGTGTATTTGACGACAAGTTGTCGGTGCAGTGTGGACGCGTGTGCAAGACGATTCCTTCATATTTGCTCGACTTGCTGTATATGCCCGCTCCGGTGCCGAGCTCATTTTTCCTCCGTCTGTATACCAGATCAGTTCATTCGCTCTACTAAGTGGTGGTGCGTTCTCTTCCTCAAGCTCCTTTCGATCTTTGATGACAATCTCGAAGTTCTTGCGAAAGATATATCTGGTGGTCATGTGGTCTGTTGGCATTTTGAAGATGTCATCCACATGCCTTATCTCTGTGTGTCCTCTCTTATGTGCCACGTCAAGGTCTGATGCTTTTTCCAGTCGGGTTAGTGCTGCCCTTGCTTCGCACATTATGACACAATGTAGCGGAGGAAGGTCTAGCGTATATTGAAAGTATACAAGCAGTAAACGAACAGTTCCAACCTGTGCGGATGTTCTTGTATACTTTCAATATACGCGTTGTCTCCAGCGCCGCTGTAGGAGTAGTCCTCATTGTCCCTGTAATGCCAATTCTTGCAAGTCTTTGGACCTTGCCTAGTTTCAGCATAGCAGAGGATTGTCTGATCTTTGGCCACCATACCAGAGATGCATATGTGATTCTGGGAATGACAACCATTTTGTACAGAACCTTTCTGTTACACTTACAGAATTTCTAAAGGTATGTCTTTTTGCAACTGCAGGATCGAGGACGATTTGTTTTTATATTTAGTCGTTCTGGTGTTGACAGTTTGTCTCAATTTTGTTTTGTCGCCAGTTTGTCGTGTTTTTGTTTCAGAATTGTGTTTTCGTTTTGTCTGCTTGATTTGGACCCGGCATTAAGTAATAAAAAATTATGTAGGTACAGGAACCAACACTGCTGCAATGACCGTTCATTAAGAACGAAGAAATTTATGGAACTTAATTATAAAATATTGATGATATTTTTGAAAATATATATTTAGTATTCGAAATTAAATATAAGTAAACAGTGGCGAAACGGAGTTTTTTTCGCAGGTGTACAGAAAATGCAATGAAATCTTGCCAAATAATTGTAAAAATAAAGCCGCTTTACTTAATTAATATTTACGATTATAAATTCGCTATTTTTCCAAATATTAGCATGGTTAAATGTACATAAGATGTGTTATGACTTTATTTAAAATAAGTAACATTAATAATCTCTGCAAAATAAATATTTGAAAAAAATTTATAGTTCGAAAGATTTATATGTTAATATACATATAAATCACTTTGAATTTATGGATGAGAGATGAACTCATATTTCCGAAAATAAGTGTCCGTTGAAAGGGAGCTAATTATGTAGCAAGTGGAAGAATTTTAAAAAGAGCGACACAAATTATTAGAGTATAAAAATACAAAATAACTTCAGGGCTGCGTTCAGATTTACAGACTAGACGCGCCCGAGCGTTCATATTTTACCCAAAAGTCGTTCATAAATGTAGAACGTTTACGCTAGCTGTCTTTTCCGTTCACAAATTGATGGGCAGAACGCGTTCTAGGATGAAATTTTTACCCTACTCGAAAAGTATGTTGAAATTCGTCCCTATTGGGATGCGCGCCAATATAAAGACTTGTGGAATTATTTCTCTATGTTTTGGAGGTTAACATTTAAAAATGAGTAAAATGACTGATATTCTAAATGAAACTAATTATAGTCTCGTTACGGACGAGGAGGGAGATTTAATTATAAATAATAACAAGGTTTTAATCCAAAAAATCAGTATCGCTAATAACTGTTTTTCAACAAGTATTCTGAGCCTTCCTATGGATCCTTCTTGGCGTTTTAATAAAGGCGAATGTCTTTCTAATAAACGTTGAAACTGCAATCTATTAATGCGAAAATGTTGTTGAAATTCTTTGTTGGTGCAATAATTAACAGTTTCTATAAAGTTGTTCACCCTAGACACTTTTCTTCGTCTATATTCCAAGTTTTCTAATACATACTCTCCTTTATCACTATCAGCTCTCACTACTATTTAATAAAATCAAGTCCACAACAACCTCCATTCTACAAAATAGTTCTGAGTGTCAGAGACAAGTATCGTACATCGTACCGTTCATATTTGCAAGGTAAAGAACGTACGTTCTGATAAAACGCGACCGATGACGTCACACCCTAACGTCAAACAAATCTGAACGCGGCCCTGTATCTTAAAATAGTTACCAAAAATTGATTGTTCGAAAAATAATAGACGTTTCTTTACTTTTCCGCCCACTTGTACAACTGCTCACTGAACAAAAAACTTTCCAATTGTTTCCATTTTTTTGTAGTTTAGTCACTAAGCACGAGTTTCAAAGGTATTTTTCACTAAATTACAGTTGACTACTTAGATAGTTGAGATTTTAATAACTTAATATTTCTTAACTACCCAAGTCAAGATAAATAATAAATTTTTACCCCAGCATACTTCACTCTGTTTATAAGTGCTAAATTTATATAATTTCCATTTCCACTACTAGCGCTATTTCGGTGAGTGCTCGAACAATAATTTGCTGTTTAACCATAAAAGACGGTTCTCCATACTGCAACCCTCAATGCATTTAAGCACCTTCTAAACGGGCAATATTTTTAGTTGCTGCAATATTGGCAACTATAGCCCAGCCAGCATGACAACATTTCAATTGTAGCATATGGCTCTGCCATATATATCTCTCGGCAATATTGTTTGCAACACTATGGCCCATTGATGAAAATAATTTGTTTCGTAGACGGGCTACAAGTCTAGAAATAAGTCTTGATAACAAGTTAAACCTACCATTTCACTAGTTTACCGCCAGCACTACCGGTTTTCTTCTTTTCCACCTCATTATTTGCATAAGTTCTTGAGTTTCTGTATTTTTTGTAAGCCTCATCACCCAAATACTTCGGCGATAACTGCCCATCCATCTTTTTTAGCATTTCTGTCTGTATAAATTCCGGTTTTTACATTTTATGACTCAGGATGTAAATGTATTTCATTAATAAACTCAATAATCTTTTCATTCGACCAAGTATTAGTCATTTTATACACTATAACCTCCAAAATTTTCAGAACAACAACAAAGGAACACCAAAACAAAGTAAAATTGCTGAGTATTTTCGCTGGCCAAGCGATCGTCCAGCAACTCTTGCTGCAACCAGTTAAATGCATTGGCAACACATGTGTGTAGCTATATGGCCGGGACGCATTTAGGCAAAACGTACCGCATATTAACCATTGTTCTAAAATCTGCCGTGCTGATTGGTCCGCGACTAAACGCGGTACGTTTTGTCTAGATAGGGTCGAAAGCAGGTACGGATTGCCCTCGTATTAGAATCTATTTACGCATTTCATGCCTGTTATTGTGTGAGCTGATTAGCGCAGTTGGTAGGGTAATGGGCTTGTAACTCAGAGGTCGTAGGTTCGAAACCGGGTTAGGTGCTTGGTTTTTTTGTTTTTTTTTTTCAAGTTTTTTATTTCTTATTTACTGATAATTCTATACATAGTTACACTTTGATCAACCGGGTTTGGGCCTAGGTTTTCTTGTTTTTTTTTAGTTTTATATTTCTGATATTTACATATTTATTTCAATATTGGATTAGGTGCTGTGAGGGCAATCCGTACCTGCTTTCGACCCTATCTAGACAAAACGTACCGCGTTTAGTCGTGTACCAATCAGCACGGCAGATTTTAGAGCAATGGTTATGTATGTATGTGTGATTTTTGGGGTGACATTCACTGAGACCTAAAAGATCTATTGTGCCCCCTTACTTCTACTCGGTTTCTGCGGAGAGTCTCAATGCAATGGTTAATATGCGGTACGTTTTGCCTAAATGCGGTCGGGACACACTGAAAATATTGTCAATATTTTACCCAGTCTGGCTGTTATTGCTGGCAATGTTGCCAGCCACTGAGTTGCAGCTACATATTGCACTAAAATATTGCCCGTTTAGAAGCACCTTTTACAAATACTGAACCCCCACTTTGTAATTTTTGCGTCAACAACGGCGTTCGCTAGAGACGCTAGCACTATTTGATCCCTCTGTGATTGTACACTTCGGCTACTATCTGTGATTGTACATAGAGGAATATACATATTCGCATATAGTGTATTGTTTTGGGCACTACAGTTTGTAGATATAGCGTAATTTTTTGCCCATCTTGAAAGTCGTGACCCAACTGACGGCCAAATATTCCTGTTTTACTGTTCTTGAAGTTTGAAGTTTGCTCAGTCAGAATTGGTTCAGATCGTTTTTTTTATTTATGTTGTTACGATATACCTTCAATGTTTTTGTACTGCTTTATCGTTTGTATTGTTTCATAAATTCATATCTGCTTGGTACAAATCTAAGTAATAAATACCTATGTATTATTTGGGTACCGGTAAATTATTCGAAATCAATTGTTCGAAATCAATTGTTCGAAAATCAATTTTTCGAATGACCGATTATTCGAAAATCAATTATTCGAAACTCAATTGTTCGAAATCAAATATCTGGAATAGATTTATTAAATTTAAGAGGACACCGAATTTCAGTTAAAAATTCTTTATTGTTATTACAAAAAACCTCCACCAGATCTTATTACGTTGTGGTTATCTACTTAGAAGTTATGTTTTGGTAAATTTTATTAATTTAGAAATGTAAAAAACGAATAGTTAAAAATTATGTTAAATAAAGCCAACGATGCAATTGAACCCAGGTTTCTGTTTAACAAACCCTACAAAATTCAAATAAAACAGAACACAGAGCCAGACGCTGCAAATGCAATACGCATTTATACAGATGGTTCAAAAATGAAAGAAGGCTCAGGATGTGGAGTTTACTCGAGAGCACTGTTCCTCAAGATTAAGTGGGGAATGGGAAACAATACCAGCGTGGTTCAAACAGAACTGGCTGGTATCTCAATTGCCACAAAAGAACTAACCAGAAGAGGAATTTCTGGAAGAAACAACAATCTGCACTGATAGTAGACAAGCCCTATTAGCCTTGAACAGACAACGTGTTATATCGAGGCTAGTACTAGAGTGCCACCAAGATTTAGCTGACGCCTCGGCAGATAACAATATTATCCTGAGGTGGGTTAAAGGGCACGACAGGAGTAAAGGAAATCGCACTGCTGATTCTTTAGCCAGGGACGCCGCTGGACTAAAAATTCTAGGACCCAGTGACACCTACGGCCTAACGACTTCGACAATTGCGGAACTAGCCAAACGTTACACCCATGCTCAATCCCTTGAGAGATGGGATGGAATCAAAGGGTGCAGTCTTGCCAGGATCACCCTGGGCGACCCTGGAAAGCTGGCGCCGAAGAAATATTTGGCGATGACCAGGAAAAACCTACGTTTAACAGTAGGATTTCTGACTGGTCACTGTCAACTAAGGAAACACCTCCATACTATGGGGTTAGTGGACACACCTCTATGCAGGATGTGTGAACAGGAAGATGAAACTGTAAGGCATGTCTTATGCGAGTGTCCGGAGTTATCGTCAATAAGAGAGTGTGTGTTCGGTGAGTCTTGTCCTACACCTGCCGATATAAAGGAGATGTCTCCTAGTGACCTGTCCACCTTCCTGAGAAGGACAGGATGGACAATGACCTAGGAGGACAACTCCTCGGGAGGATGTACAATGGGTCACATGTGGCCTAAGTGCTGTGAGCCTACACACTCACCCTCCCCACTCTACAGATACAGATAAATAAATTTTAAATAAAAAAGAACTTCCCTTCACACTTAGGCACAGGCTTAGGACTGTCAGCGT
>CAJUYG010000123.1:153894-184366 GCA_910591675.1 Galerucella calmariensis
GACTGTCAGCGTAAAGCAGGCGTGTTTAGAAGTTTTGTTTAATTTTTTGTTTTTTTTGTATTTTTTGTTTTTTTTTGTTTTGTTTTTCTTTTTTTGTCTTTTTTTTTCGGTTTTTAAAATTTTTTTGTTTATTTTTCTTTTGGTATTTTTTTTAATAACAATAAAATATAAATTAAAAAAGGTAGAACGTGTCGCGGGAGTCACGGTAGGAACTTTAGTTCCTTTTAAGCAAAAGTTATGTAATACATCTGACGTTATAGATAAACAATTTGCATATTCTTTGGTGGTTGAATAGTAAGCACACCAGACTCTCACGCGGTAGACCCGGGTTCGATTCCCCGCAAGAAATTTTTTTTATTGTTAATTTTATTTTTAAATAATCATTCTGCTTGATATTAATAACGACAACAGGTAGACGTTTGAAATATTTAGCAGAATATTCATTATTATAGATAATGGTACGGTACCCTCCATGAGGGAGTCCGACTGGCAACATCTACTTATAACAGCATCGTATATTTAAAAAAGGAAACCGTAGCATTATACAAATTGGACATTCGTTTACCACAAAATTAGTGGAAACATAAAATTGAATTGTTGAATTTTTAATTTAAAGTTATATTACAGTTTATAGAAATTTTTATTTTCTAGATTTTTTCCTAAGTGGGTCGTAGAAAAAATATGCTGCTCGACTCGTGTGGATTGTCCATATCGCACTTGAAAGATTGAGCACGACGCCGTAGGCGGAGTCGTAGAAAAAATATGCTGCTCGACTCGTGTGGATTGTCCATATAGCACTTGAACGATTGAGCACTCTGCCTACGGCGTCGTGCTCCATCTTCGTCCTCGTGCGATATGGCCATCATATCCACACTAGTTGCACAAACTACAATTTCTTTCAAAATATGCCCTTTTACATTTAAAAACTACCTGCCAAATGTCAAATCAATGTATCCATCCATTTTAAAGTTATCGAGTTAAAACATTCAAGTTTTCAAAATTTCAACACCCTGTATTTCGAAAAGTAGCTAGACCCCTTAATCGCGCAAAAAAAATTATGGAAGTAATAGTAAAAATTTATCCGAACAAATTCAAGTAGATCACTAGCACTGCGAATACCAGCTTTGCATAGAATTTCAATATAGCATCGGTGGTTCAGTGGTTAGAATGCTCGCATTGCACGCGGGCGGCCCGGGTTCGAATCCGGGCAGGAGCATATTTATTATTATGAATCGCTGCTTCGTAAACGAGAGAGAGACTAAGGAGGCACAAGCACGCAAAAGCAAGGCACATAACGAATCAACGTAACATAACGTAGCGTAACGTAACGCGTAACGGTCAGATCTTTTGCGTCGCGACCCCTGGTCGCTCAAACATAACCTGGCGTAAAGAACTAAAGTTCCAATAACTTCTATCTATCTATTTTTGTATATTCTATTCAGAATATTGAATTTCGAACAATAGATTTTCGAACAATTGATTTTCGAATAATTGACTTTCGAAGAATTGATTTTCGAATAATTGATTTCGAAGAATTGATTTCGAACAATTTACCTAGATCCGTATTATTTGACTTGGAGTTTTGATATTCTCATTATTTTTATCTTAAACATTGTAATATCAATAATCTTTTGACAGAAATTAGTCTAAAATAATGATAAAAATAAATTGTTCAATAAAATCAGCTCAAATGATATGACACACTCGTTCTCTGGACTTTGAAATTTATTCTAAGAACTTTAAAAATAGCCGAAAATCATTGCATTCCAGTACACCGACTAAGTAGCTAAGTCAAAACCACTGTAGAATCTATAAATACTCAAAAGATCTGCTATATCCATTCTCTACCGAAACCCTTATTGAATCAGAACATTCTTCTTTTTTTTCACTAACACATCTCTAAACATTTTCACACTAAAAGAACCTATTAAGAATTTTCGTCAAGTGCGGTCTGGTATCTAATTTATACTATTTACAGTTTTAAGTGTGACCAAAATCAAGTTCCTACACAGTCTGCAAATGGATCCACTGTACCATTGGTGGGTAATAGGAGGGCAGATCCAGAAGTTGGTGATTATGATCCCTTCCAGCATCGAAGTGTATCACATCCCACATCGTAAGTATTATTATTTTTGCTGGAAATCTATCTCTATATACAGTGCGTCCACAAAGTAACGCATACATTCATTCTTAACTAAACTAACAATAAAATTAGAAATTCCCGAAACAGGACGATTTTTGATTTTAATTTACTATTTTTTCAAATTATAATCCAATATACAGAGTGAAGCACCTTCGCGTGATGACGTCATCACCAATTTTCTTTAAATGGAACCCCCTTTTTTTCAATTTCCATTTTTCCCTTGCTGAGCTGATTCCAAAAATGTATAACACGTTGCTTCAAATTGGTACAGGGTGGGCGAAAATACAAAAATTTTTATGTGGGTTTGAGTAAGTAACTGGATGGTTACGAACATCCAGTTTATAATGGGGCTATGGAGGGGAATGAGGCTATCTAATCGTGTCAATTTAACATTAAAACCGTTGAGTTTACTAGATAAACCCAAATAAAATATATTTTTTTATTTTTCAGGGATATGGATACACTTATACATCTTCTCAAAGGAGCTCTTGGAAGTGGTATCTTGGCTATGCCGCTAGCGTTCTACCACGCCGGTCTATTTTTCGGCCTAATATGTATCTTCCTCATCGGTATAATTTGCACGTATTGCGTTCATATTCTAGTAAAATGTGCTCATGTAATTTACCATCGTCAAAAAGTACCATCTCTCAGTTTTGCTGAAGTTGCCGAAGCTGCTTTTCTGTTAGGTCCCAAACCTTTCCAAGCATGGGCCAAGTTCGCTAAAGCCATGATAAACCTTTTCTTAGTTATAGATTTATTGGGCTGTTGCTGTGTATACATACTGTTTGTAGCTAAAAACTTGAAGCAAGTCGCAGACGCATACCTCGAAGATACCTACCATTACGACGTAAGGTTATACATGCTGGCATTATTACCACTTCTAATTTTGATGATTATGATTCGTAACCTCAAATATCTCTCACCGTTATCCATGATAGCTAATATATTTATGGCCATTGGTATAGGTATTACTTTCTATTATATTTTTGACGATCTTCCACCTCTTAATTCAAGACCTCACTTCGGTAGTATCACTACTCTACCGTCGTTCTTCGGTACCGCTATTTTCGCTTTGGAAGGTATTGGTGTAGTTATGCCATTGGAAAATAACATGAAAAATCCTACTCATTTTATTGGTTGTCCTGGTGTACTTAACATTGGAATGTTTTTCGCTGTAATGCTCTATTCTTCAGTTGGATTCTTTGGATATTTGAAATTTGGTGATGAAGTCCAAGTAGGAAGCATCAGTTTGAATCTACCACCAGGCCAAATGTAAGTACAATATAAGTTTATAGTGACCGTATCACTATTAGAAATAGATCTTTAAACTTATCACTCCCAACAAAAATATATTTAACTAGCTGACCCGGCCACGCGTTGCTGTGGTTTACGCTTTTGTCAAATACATTGTTGTAAACTATTTAAGAGGAACGGTAGGAGAACATCAGACATGGGCACCACCATGCTTTTTTACATATATGCCATTTGTAAAAAAACATGGCGACTTTCATGACTGATTTTCTACTACTTTTTCTACTACATATAATAGTATACCCATGTGATAATACTTATATGTATATAGTTTAATTAGAGTTTTGAACAACGAAGCACTAATAATTAAAAAGCAGGAATAATTTCACTGTGTTATATTCACCATAATATGAATTTAATATAATACTTCAGTCTAAGTAACACGTAATATTTGACCAGAAGCTCACATGGAATTCCCACATCGAAAAAACCACACACAAGGCCAGAATCGCTCTTGGAAGGTGCAGGCAAATGTGTGGAAAGAACTGGGGATTAAATCCCAACATGACCAAATGGTTATATACACAGGTTGTGAGGCCAATGATGACCTATGGATCAGTTGTCTGGTGGCTCAGAACACTGCAGATTGGAGCACAGAGGCCTAAGTGGTATTCAAAGGCAGGCCTGCTCAAGTATCACAGGGGCCATGAAAACGACTCCGACTGCGGCCCTGGAGGTAATACTAAACTTACCACCAATACATATCCTTATTCAAGGAAATGCAAGATCCTGCCAATTCCAAAACTTCGGCGGCCAAATATTCCATTACAGCAGCCAAATACACAGGAGCTCCGGCACCAACTCTTTCTGCATAATTTCCTTTCCTCAGAAGACGGTGTATACGTCCTACTGGAAACTGTAGCCCTGCACGATTTGATCGGGACTTTGCCTTTCCCTTAACTTTACCGCCTTTGCCACGTCCTGACATATTTAATTTATTATCTTGTTTATAATCACGTTAATTCAATTCGAATGCTGGGAATGCCAATGGATCAGATTGCCCCACAATATAGCTTTAAAAATGAATACACAGTTTACATTCCAGAGAGAAAAGACTGGGAAGCAGGGCCTTCTATAACAGCAAATCTCAACTGGTACACTGATGACTCTGGAATAGGAGCCGGAATATATGGGGTACAAGAGAAGATCTTTCTAAGCCTAGGGCAATATGCCATTGTCTTTCAGGCAGAGGTAATGGCGGTGCAATGCTGTGCAAAAGAGTTGATGAGACAGGAGGTGGACAACCAAAGAATCGTCATCTACTCCGACAGCCAAGCAGCACTAAAGGCGATACGCTCATATAGGATAACATCAAATCTGGGAGTGTCGCAAGGCCCTCAACAGACTAGGTAGTCATAATAGAGTAACCCTAGCCTGGGTACCAGGCCACCAAGGTATAAAAGACAATCAAAAGGCCGATGAATTAGCCAAGCAGGGAGCAACGGAGGACATAATAGGGCCAGAACCTCCCTATGGAATTGCTAAATGCCTAAGTAAAGAGAGCATCCACAAATGGATAAACAACCAGGCTTTGCGCTGGTGGTATGAAACCCCAGGACAAAGACACGCAAAATTATTCCTTAAAAGCCCTTCGGCCAAACTGTCGCACGACCTACTATGTCAAAGTCGAGAAACGACAAGGATGATGGTGGGAATGCTGACCGGGCATGGTAGGCTGAGGAAACATATGCACACAATTGGCTTGGCAGATGACAGCCTATGCAGGTTCTGCCAGGATGAAGACGAAACCGCGGAGCACATACTCTGTGATTGCGAAGGCCTAGCAAGGGTGCGGTTTCACTTATTCGGAGAAGAAAAATCGAGGGCAGAGAGCTACGCAAGTGAGGCGGTATCCAGGCTATTAAATCTAATAAAAAGAATAAAGCTAGATATTGAGCTCTAAATATGGGGAGGACCACAATAGATCTGCAAAGGTCGCAGTGGGATAGGACAAAGAGCCACTCCAATTCTAATCTAATCTAGGTAAATCTAAGTAACACGTGGCCGGCTATGCTAACACCAAAATTGAAAAAGTAAAATTCACTGTATTTCGTTTACCACAAAATAAATGTAACCTATAGTTTAGCCTCAGCAACATGTGGTGGTTATGCTATCAAATTGTAGCTTATATAAAACGTTTGGAAGTTTGTCATAGCGCCATCTATTCAATACTTACTCAATCCAGTCAACAGATGTCGCCATCTGTTAGAATCGTTTGGAGCTAACAGATAAAGGCAAATAATTTGCAATCAAAAAATATTCCGATCATAAATTGAGATGTGAGCTATCCTATCTTTCAAGTTGGATCAAACTGCACACGGTGTACAAATTTGATTAAAATCGGTTAAGTAGTTTAGGAGTCCATCGCGGACAAACACGCGACACCTAATTTATATATAATTTATATATTAAGATTTAAATTAAATATTTTGTTGCAGATTGGCCCAATCCGTAAAATTGATGATTGCCATAGCTATTTTCTTCACTTACGCTCTGCAATTCTACGTACCGATGGAAATTATCTGGAAGGCCGTAAGGAATAACTTTGAAAGGAAAACATTGGCAGAATACAGCATAAGATTTTCTTTAGTAACATTAACAGTAATTCTTGCAATTTTAATACCAAATCTTGGAGCATTTATATCTTTAGTAGGTGCTGTATGTCTGTCAATGTTGGGACTTATATTCCCTAGTATCATCGAATTGGTTACTTTCTATGAAGAACCCGGTTTGGGTCGTTGGAGATGGCGGTTATGGAAAAACATGTTTTTAATTGTGTTTGGACTACTAGGTTTTGTAACGGGAACCTATGTAAGCGTGCAGGAAATCATACAGGGTTGAGAAACTTATTTTTCAGTGTTTCTACAGTCGGCTTCGCAGGGAGTCTCTTAGAAAAAGGTTTTCCATGCCGGCTGAAACCCGGTTGTTCCTTAACAGACAATGGATCAGATGAAAATTTGATATTTTCAACTGTGAGATCTTGTTAGGATCATTAGGAAGGAACTTTGGGCGACAGTCGGTACAAATAGGGGAATTGTCATTGAATAAGGAACGTTTTTCACAAACAATAATTTATTATTCTGCATTATGCTCAAATAAAGTAAAATTTCTTCCAAAATTACCAACAGTTTTTTTTTTAAGATATAAACTATAGTCATAATAATAAAGTAATAGATATTTTTGGACAATTTCCTTCAATTATTTAAGGTTTTCTCTTTTCTATACACATGTTTCATTGTTCTATTCAGTTTTGTCCATACATTTGTCCACCCTCTATAGTTTTTTCGTTATATAATTAGCTTATAAAAAATCAGTAACCTTTACTTATTCCTAACTTTGCTCTAATCCCATCGCTAACTTAGTACTAGAATTTTGGCAGCAGTTTGCTTTTAATTGGTCCAAGTATTAAAAGTAAGGGACTTTAGAGGTCAAGTAAGACTTTTATAATATACATAACCTATTGTATATATTATTTAGCATGAGAACTAAAGATGTCTCATACACTTATCTTTATAGTACTGTAATTTCATGTGTTCATATTACAAATTAATGCACGAGCTACGAATCTTAAATTGATGCAGTTCTTTAAAGATCTGTGATCCGATTTTCTTTCATATGCAACTTACAATGCATACCTAACTTCAGACGTCACATCGCACATCCGATTAAGCAATCAGCTGTTCATTTTTATAGAACAAAAATGAGATTTATTTTAAATTGTGTTGAATTATTAATTGCAGTATATGGAAAAAATTGACAAAAGGTGATGTTATAATAAAGTCTATTTATAAAATTATTGCTATCTCAGCTTTCTTTGCTTATAAAGAATTCATGAAAGTTAATAATAACAATGTTTTGATAATAGCATGTGCTAACAGCATTACAATGAATAATACATAATGAGATAACTTGAAAACATCTACCCATTTTCTGAAATCAATAAATTATCAATTTCTTCAATAATTTCCCATTTAACGTTTTAAATATGTATAGAATTAGATTTTATGACGTAATTGGCAGTTAGTAGCTGTGTATCAGGAGAAGACTTTGTTAGTGTTACCCTAAAAAAGTGGTATTAGCTAGACAAATACAAATCGGCCGGCAAAGTCCAGACACTATAGTGTATATAATTTAAAAAACAAGTCGGTAGATTTTGGAGGAAAAATATACAAATCAAACATATCGAACACAAATTTATAAAATCACACTTACATTGAGAGTTTTCTTGTTTATTGTTCGACCCCTAAACCATTGGAAGTAAAAGTATCAGATTTAACACCTCAATATTTACTATCCAATGGCTGCCTATAGAGGAAAACCAAATATTAACATCTTTTTATAAGCTTAGGAGAGAAATCTTATTCCTATTATTTTATTTAATTTTAAGTAGGGACGTAGATATATAGTGTGCAACAATAACACGAGAGAAATTTTAAAATGGACACCTTTTTTTATATTACAAAATTTCTCTCTGGTTATTCAGCAAATTAGATCTGTTTGCACAGTGAATCAGTATTAACGAAAAATTAAAGTACTTGTCAATTGATCATAATTGAAAAATTTTATTTATGACTAATTGATGGGTGTCATCATACTAAAATAAAAATAAAATATTTTTTCAAATATTTACCTGATCCTTATCAAGAAATTATTTATATATACTTAATTCATAAGTGAAACCGATAGATATTATAATGACTCCCTGTCAAAAAGCACTACCTATAAAATCTGTACACTTTGACAACTTTGAGAAAAATGTTTGCCAACACAAACCATTAAAAAAACAGATTTTCTGATGTGTTATTTTATAGCTGAAAGATTAGTATATTAAATAATCTGTATATAAGGACTCTAGAAATGCTGTGCTAAATGTAGACTGCAGTGTCAACTGTGATTTTGAGAAGTAAACCTTTTTTAAGTAGTTATTTCTTTTGGTGATTTGTTTTTATTAAAACTTCATTAAATCTTCTTCATTTCAATTCATCTTTTTTATAGTGAGATGTCATTTATTTATACGAATGTGATTGTTTAGATAATATTTTATGCTCAAATTATAGTGTTTTTGATCAGTGTTCATTTCTTCTTGTTTACAAACACAAATAATTTTCCATAGCCGCTGTTGCCTACTATACTAAAACTGTAGAACTAAGTTTATATGAATCACGTTAAAGTTGAAATATTTTAATTTTATAATAATAAAAATGAAAACGAGCAATATAAATTCTAGATACCTGATGTAGTGTGATTCAAATAAACAATGTATATATTTTTTGTTGTAACAAATTGTATTCCTCAAATCAAATGAAATTGAAAGTATGGAATAATATTAAATCTAAATTATATAAAAATCGGAGAATACAGCATTGTTACCTCAAATATTATTTAATCTAAAAAATCTATTCTTTTAAAATTTTTTAATTATTTCAACATCAATAGAATAGATTTTATAGCAGTATTAAGATTTTTTCTCTTTAGAGTTTTTTGTAGGTAACTAAATGTAAACGGAGAAAAAGTCTACTTAGTTTAAACTTACATTTTTTTATTGCATAAACTATAGTCATTTAAAATATTACCGAATGATAACGATACTTCTACTAGTGGAAAAGAAAACTAATAACTTGACATAAATACCTTCAATATATTGACTTGAATTTCAAATTCATGAAAATTTTCATTTGCATCCGTAGAACTATACAGAACCCCCATTTTTTGACTGAAAGTACTCACTAATTTTAAAGATTATTAGACCAAAACCTACTTTGTTGCATAAACTATATTGGTGAAGATTAGTAACTGCCTTTTTAATACATTCATTATATTTTTAAAGAATTGGTTACAGTATCTCCAGAATGGTATATAAGTTTCAACATTTTCAGAGTAAGATCCAATACAATTCTTTTATTTCTTCATTATCATGCCAGTTTTACTTTTCTATTTAATTACAACTACCTTTTTCTATTACTAATAAATAATTAATAAGTAACTTATAATTTTACAGTCTGGTCACTATTGTCCCTGAAACTGAAACATGTTAAACAAAAATTATTTCTTTTCTACTTAAATAAACTAACTTCAATTTGATGAGTATTTTTGACAAAAATGTTTATTTGCTAGAACCGACAGTGGTATCGCGATTCGGTATTATTTTCTGTATTAAATATACCTCTTATATTTCAGTAGAAGGTTTGAACACTAATACAAGTGAACACAGTAAGAAAACAGTATTTATAGTTCCAAAGGAACTGTGTGACTTGGTGCCTTAATACCTGAATCTGGATTTTTCTCCAGACGATGGAACAAAGAAGTTGAAAACAGGGTTTGGTCGCAAAAAATCGAAAACAAAGGGAATATTTCCTAATTCCTCAAAAACACACAGAAACTTTTCATTTTCAGTTTTTTATAAGTAAACTATCATTTCATTTTCTGATATTTGGTTTAAAAGTAATTTATTCAAAAAAGTATCTTATTGAAAAATAAAGGAAATTAATCTGTGTGTCGGAAGTATAGTTTCATTTTTGAGGTATTAAAAGTTTGAGACAAATTTGGTCAATAAATTATTTTTTTTTTAAATCATTTTAAAATCTACTCAAAATTTTCCAGTATCTTTCTATACTTGAATATATATAAAAATATCTCTACATATGTTATAATGATCAACTTTGTCGGACTTCCAAATTATTGCCTGCTTGTGAAGAGTGATAGAGAATTCATGTGCCAAGTGTTTGACGATAGCAGTAGATTTCTAATTTTTTAGTATTATTTTTAGACTTTGTGCATGAATTTGATATCTTTTTTTTTGGAAATAAGTCAGTAGTTCCCAGAAGAATTTTGTTATCAATATTTTATGTGAATCGTTTAAAAAGAAATTAAACCGTAAATTAATTACTGTTTTCTTATTTACCTAACATATGTCCTTTTATACCTCATATTAGATAAACTTGGAGAACATTTTTTGACCTTGCAAGATCACTATAATATGGAAATATTGATTTGAAATTCACCTGCATATTATGTAAAATTTTCCCCTAATGTGGTGGACACTAGAACGTTCTACCTCTTCAATTAGTCGAGTTAACAGTACTTTTTAATGGTACAAAGATTGTGCTCAAGTGCCTGGGCTGTTGAACATAACCCAATCGAATGTCCATTTTAGTTTCAGAAAGTAGTTTTTTCAATATTTTCGATAATAATACAACAAGTGTGTTGATGATTATCAAAATACAAATTTCTTCGATTTTGAGAAACAAATTGTTTGGAAACAGCACAAGCGCGAGTGTGGTTTCCTAAAACAACAATTTGTTCCGAAAAAGGGAAGAAATTTTCGATAATCATTAATTACATGAGTTGCATTTGTCAAGATTATTTCTTGATAGAATAATTCTGACGTTTCTTTAATAATTTGACATTTTCTGTAAGTCACTAGATTTTTAATATCGAATAAAACAACTAATGACAACGCGAAACACACAGATAGGAAAATTGCATGTATCCAATCAGGTGCCGAAATACAAAATCGAAAACATGGTGTTTTCAGCTTAAACCAATCGAAGACGCTTATTTTGTATTGAGTGAAATAATCGCTACTATTACATATTACATTATTATTCATAAAACGGAAACTTCAAGTTAGACTCTTGTACATTTTTTTCCAAGTACCTACACGTGTTATGTTATCTATGACCTACACTAGTATCTGAGAAAACATTCTCAAATTTCAGTTCAAAAATGATTTCATCCAAAAACTGACGTGTAAGACGATTTCTCATTTCAAAAAACCTCTAGTTAGAAACAAAGTGGATCATGGAAATATTTCTGAATATTTAAATTGCTCATAGCTAACAAATATTTGAATTGATACTCACCTATATATGTATGACCTACTAAAAAAATGGCTTCTGCTAACATTGCAGAGGATTGAAATTTGAAAAAATAAAACGAAGTATTAAATTATATAATACACTTACAAACGGTAACATATCATCTACAACATTGTTAAAACGCAAAATTTTTCACTATTTTTATAAAGAAATTCACTAAATGTTTAACAAAAAGAACTCATGAATAAAAATGGAGACGCTTAATAACCGCCATAACACCACCCAAACTAAACAATTGAAGATTATGATTCAACTTCTAAGCATAGGTACCTACTATGATTAAAAAACTGCGTTGTTGGTGTTGTGTCGAATCAAGTTTTTTGCTCAGAAATAACGAGCTGTTGACAAACCTATAATATTTTTATAGTCATTATTTTAAATGTTTTTAGTCACATTATTTAGTTTTGATATTTTGAAACATTTTTAAGTTATAAAAAAGGAATATAATCTAAAGTTTATAGAAGAGGCAACGGTAAGTATAATTGCTTAAAAATCTGAAACATAGGCTTAGTTATTCTTCCCATTTTTCAAATATCTGCCTTTATAATAAATCTACTGGTGGCGTAGCCCAGGGTAGGGATTCTCTAAAGGCGCGAGGGTGCTGCCCCATAGGGAGTCCCGTCAGTACTCAAATGTCTAATTTAGTGAGAACTGTAACGCCGTTAGTGGTAGTTGCAGATTCTTCCACATATATCAGCGCTGACATCCTAACGTGTTATCTATGATCCTAACCTGACTCAGTGTTATGTGCTGTTATGTTATCTATGAACCTGACAACTGCCTGACGTATATCGTGAGTTTGTCTAGTTATTGTTTTCAAAAACTATTTTGCTTATTTGTGTGTGTGTGTGTGTTGAGTATTCGTAATTGGTTTTTATTGTGTATAGTGGGACTTTCATTTTAAGAGACAATATCGAGAATATGTTTTGTGAAAGACTGTAACGTGAGGTGCACCCGGTAAGCTCATGTTTGATTAAATGAAAAGTGACAGAAGTAGTTATTCTTCCATACAGCTAAGAACTTCCCAGCACTGTTGTTAAATTCTTAGCATTTATTTTTCTTCATGTTTGTCATTGAAATATGTAAAAAACGTTCCATTCATTGTATACTTTTTTTATTAAATAAAATATATATACTTGAGGATCATTGCTTTATTTTTCTCACTTCAGGCATTATATGGTCCATTTTTTGACATTTCATTTAATTTTACTTGACTATTTGACTGTTATTATTGTAATAACCATCTAATGTTGAGTAACTTTAGATGAAATATCAAAAAATTGACCATAAACGTCATTTTGCAATAAAAGTAAAAATACACTAATTTTGAATATGCCGCCAAAAATTGTAAGATTACAGGAATTTTCTTTTTCGGCTGTTAGCGAAGCTTACAACCATCTGATTTGTGTTAGAGGTACTGACGGGACTCACAAGGTGGCGCCACGGGTCAGTTTCCCATCTATAAAGCCTACGGCACGAAGAAAGTAGCTAGAAATTCAGATATTTCAAATGTTGTGTATCTAAGGCGATGCGGGAATACCTATTGGGAAAAGTAGAATTCGATAGATGGCGCTCTGAACTGTCAACGTCATCTTGGCAAAGAGTAAAGCAAATCAGCTGCCGTATAAACCCTTTGATATTTAAGTGGTTTTATTTTCAGTGTGTGTTTCGTAAAAATTTTGTTTTTTCTTTGATTGTGCTTTAGAGTTTTGTGTTGTTAAAGTAAATTTTGACTCCTAGTATTTTTATTTTTGAAGTAATAGGTATGGTTGATATTTGTGAAAAGTACAACAAGCGTTCAATTAACTGTTTAGTTTTAGGTCTGATTTCGTGTTTTTATTTTATTTTTGATATAATTATATCTAAAAAAGTTGCAGGGAAGGTTAGTTTGTATTGAGTGAAAAGTACTATTCCATACTACTCCATAGGTTATCTATATCTATGATCTCCATAACGGAAAATGTTCTCAGTGACATATTCATTTTTTAGTTGGCAATTGTGATTTTACTGCACGTGTCATTCACATATCTAAAGTGAAGCAAGTGTCAAAACGTAAAATGTGAAGTTAAATGTTGACATACTGATGAAAAATTAAAATTTACATTATTATTAATAATAAAATTAACTAGGTGTGCTTACGTGGAATATATTTTGATGGTTCATTATAGTTTTGTGATAATTCTTGCGTAAATATATTTTTTTTCAATTTTGTAAATCCAAGCAGATTTCCAGTTTTCCTACACGTCACGAACAACAATGAAACCCTTGGATAAATCTTGGGGCTTTTACAATTGAGTGTTTTAAGTTTCTACAAAATGCAATCTAATTTAAAAACTAAGGAGATGTTCATTTTGAGAGCTCTTGAGAAAATTTTAAATGATAAAGAAATAAAAAGATCATATCATTCTCAACTTAAAAGAGCTTGTGAAACTGCCCTAGGTAAGAATATCCAAAAGTTATGCTTTACATATTTTTAACAAACAAAAATAATTTATTTTCAAGCATTATTTCCTAAACATATTTACTGTCATTTCCGAATTTTTATTAGTTCACATATATTATCATAGAATGCATATTGATTGTAGGTATTTTAAGACTATCATTGATTGTGTAATTATTATAAAAGCTGAATTGTTAATTGTGTTACTAAAAAGTGTTGCAACAGTAATAGTTTAGATAGTCGTTTTTTGTAATACCCTCAATTTTTTAAATACAAAAATTTGGTAATGACCTTTATAATATATTTTAATTGTTTATTAGCAAATATTTAGGTACTAAACCCGGTCAATACATTTACCTACCCAAATTATAAGAATAAGTGATAAAGCAGCATGTTTTTCACTTTAAATTCCATTGCAGTCTATAATAAAGAGCTTTAAGTTAACTACATAGTCAAATTAGCCGATGATATATAGGCAGTCAACATTGACAAGAATTACTATCTCTTATATTTTCTTGCATATTGCCAAACCTTTCATTAAATATTATTTAGTTTAACATGTTTCCAATATTACTTGATATTATGTTCTTTGAATTACATTAAAAGTGATTAGTTATATAAACTGTAAATAATTATGAGAGTTCTGTTATTAGTGTATACAGGTTTTCAAAAAAAACATACCTGGTAGCCCAAAAAATAAATGAATGTAAAATAATTTGAATTACAAAATTATAATTGAAAATTAACAATACCTACCATATACATTAAAAACAATAACATATTTAATGATTGATAACTATTGCAAACCTTGTGATGAATAATAATTTTATTGTTTTAGAACAACTTAAAAAGGAAACGGCAGAAACTCCAGATGAAGAAAGTATCTCTGATGCTCTTCCTCAACCAAAAAGTGGAGATGTCAATATTCTTACAACAGAAAAATATTTTCTTCCATTCGAACTTGCTTGTCAAAGCAAATCAGCCAGGATAGTTGTTACAGCTTTGGATTGTCTGCAGAAGTTGATAGCTTATGGTCATTTAACTGCATATGTTCCAGACTCCACAACACCAGGAAAGCTATTAATTGACAGAATAGTTGAAACTATTTGCAGTTGTTTCACTGGACCTCAAACTGATGAAGGTAAATAGTGTATAAATAAAATATGCCTGGTTATTTAAAATTGGTATTAGTTTTTATAAAACTATAACACATATTTCTGTGATTTTAGGTGTTCAACTTCAAATTATTAAAGCCCTTTTAACAGTCGTTACAAGTCAATATGTTGAAGTTCACGAAGGCACTGTTCTTATGGCAGTACGAACCTGCTATAATATTTTCCTTGCCAGCAAAAATTTGGTTAACCAAACTACTGCTAGAGCCACCTTAACACAAATGTTAAATGTCATCTTCACTCGAATGGAAAACCAAGCTTTAGAATCTGAAGTTAATTCCGAAATACAGAATAACAATACAAGTCTGAATGATTCTAAGGTGTCCAATGATACTGATTCAAAATCTGTCAAATCTTTGAAAGTTGATAATAATGAAGTGAGTACCTATATTATTAGTTCTATATTTTTCAAGGTTCAATAAGGTTAACTGGCTAGTCTTCTGAAACAATCAATGGCCTTAACTTTACAAAAAATGGTAAGCATAAGCTGAATTTTGGTTTAAATTTCATAGGAATTAAGCTAATTTCATAATCATCTTGATTTTGTTTTCTGTTATATGGGAAGTATAAAAATCTGTCACATTTTCATATAAAACAGTTTTGGCCAAATATGGAAGAATAAAGTAAAATCCTCGGTAAAATCTTTTAACTATGAATGGGTTTTTATGAAATAGAATAAATCCTTCTAAGGTTTTGATTCATAATCTCAAAAACTGTAATTTTCACTTTATATTAAATTATAATCCTGTGAATTTAATTATTCAGGTATTTTTAAAATATGCCTGTATTCATTCAACCAATTCCTGAAATGTAAAATGATAAATGATTATAATGAATTTTTATCAAAATGTTTTTTTGGTTTGTTATAATGATAAAATAAAATGCTGATAACAAATGTTCCCTTAAATAATCACATTTCAAAGGATGTGGTGGTTTAAAGTAAAATATTGCATTCTAAAACTGAAAGCATGCTGGTATACTGACAGTCAGATTTAACTCTACATGGCTCGGGAGTAAAAAATGGCGGGGCTATCTTAAGGAATTCAAAATCCTGGAAAAACTTGTGTTTAAATGAGTATTCTAGTGCATACATTTTCTTTGCTACAGAATTTACCCAAAAAAATGGAACCATTACTGTAAAATTATTTTAGTTTATCCGATACTAAGGTCACGTATGGCTCAGCAGTCTGGTGGACCAAAGGTCTGCAAAAGCAAAGCTGCAGGGCTTGCAGCGAACAGCATGCCTGGCATGAAGCACTCCTGCAACTAACTCCTCTCACATTCATTTGGATAAGGAAGCCAGGAGGGTGGCTCATAAAATGCTGTCAGTGGAGAGGCAAATAAATGGAGAGACTCTGAGGGATAACTCAGGATTGATGAGGGTAATAAAAAATCACCTTATTCTTGGGATGCCCTCGGATCTTTATGTCACAAAACTTTATGTGGACAAGCCCTTTAAGGTACTCATTCTCAAGAGAGACCAATGGGATAGCGAAGAAATCTCCTTCCTAGAAACGGACTACGTGATTTACACTGATGGATCCAAAACCGGAAACGGGGCTGGTTAGGTTAGGTTAGGTTTGTGGTGAGTGGGTCTATAAGGCCCTCCACTGCGACTCACAAGAGTCTATTGTGGCTCACACCTATTTTGATTTCACCAAACAAATTCAGCTTTTTAACAAAGCCGATTATTTTATTTGGTGAATGATATTTCAGGTCCGAGGGCGAGAGAGAGACCCTGCCAAACATCAGATACCTGATTCGAGCCGCGGCGGGGCAGGCACAAATTATATGCTCTGCTGTTTCATCATCTTCCAAACAAAGACGGCAAGTCGGATCTTCCGACAGTCCAAGTTTTAGCATATGATGATTCAGATGACAGTGGCCTGTTAGACAACGTAGGTCATGCCTGCTATGGTCTAACATTTGTTTGGAGACATACTTCGAAGGATGTATAAAAGCCTTTGAATGAACCAATCCTGGTAAATTATGCCAGAAGTCTAAATCTCTTCTTGCTGTCCAGGTATTTAGTGTTTGTTTGGCAAAACTTATTGCGATGCCAATTGTGGGTTCTGGTCCGATAGAAACACTTGCGGCACCCTCCCTTGCAAGAAAGTCTGCCTTCTCGTTTCCTTCCATGCCAGAATGGCCAGGGATCCAGACCAGCAATACTTTATTGAGTTCTCCTATTGAGGAGAGTCTTTTTTGGCAGTCTAAAACCAATTTCGACGTTACACGGCAAGAGCTAAGTGCTTTTAAAGCCGCTTGGCTGTCCGAGAAAATTTTTATTGTTCTATGTATGAGATTGGCTTGTTCCACTCTCTCCACACATGAAACAATGGCGTAAATTTCCGCCTGAAATACGGTTGCATAGGATCCTAGAGAGATTGAAATTTCTGTCCTAGGTCTGCGCCCGTATACACCTGCACCAAAGCCTGAGGGTGTTTTTGAGCCGTCTGTGTACCAACAGCTGTCTGCTCTTAATAGTTCATCCTTACGGAGGACCCAAACGGGGCTGGAGCGGCGGTCTTTAGCAGGAAACCCAGAGTTGAAATCACAGTCAACCTGGACAGGTATGCTACCATCTTTCAAGCTGAAGTATATGCCATTGAACTGGCTGCAAGAGAGCTGACGAATCAACCTGTTGCAAAAAAGAACATACACATCGTGTCAGATAGCCAGGCTGCTCTTAAAACACTGTGCTCGAACAGGATAAAATCTAAGATGGTATATAACTGTCTACAACCCCTTGAAACACTTGACAAGGAAAACAGAGTCATTTTGACCTGGGTGCCGGCGCATAGAGGAGTGGAGGGCAATGAGGAGGCCGATACTCTGGCAAAAAAGGGATCAGAGACTCTATTTATTTATAAACCATTTTTTAGCATTGCCGAAAGCACTGCTAGATCAGCCATAGCTACCTGGGCGGAAAGGAAAACCTACATGTACTGGGCAGACATACCGGGGCTTTCTCACTCGAAGGCGTTCATATACTACCCATCGAGTACAAAAAATAAGCAGATCCTGGAATGGAGCAGAACAAACCTACGCATTCTGACTGGACTGCTTACAGGTCATTGTAGACTAAATTACCACCTAAATAAGATGAGTCTGGTTCAGACCTAGGACTGTAGGTTCTGTAATTTGGAGGACGAAATCGCGGAGCACATACTATGCTCATGCCCAGCTTTGGGCAGGGTAGGGTATAGTATATTTGGTTTCAGTACCTTAAAGCTGAACGACTTCAAAAAAGTATCACCAAATACAACCATGGACTTAGTCAGAAGCACAGGCTGATGGGGTGAATTGTAATCCCTAGGGGTGAGCCACAATAGACCTAAAGGTCGCAGTGGAGGTGGCGACTCACATAGAACCTAACCTAACCTAAAAGCACTTCATTTCAAGTATCAATATTTGTATTCTAATATTGAATTCATTTATTTTGTGAATTATCCTAAAATTAATATATTTGTAATTTACAGATTCAAAGTGATCTGCAGTTAACAGGAAAAATTGTTGTTGCCGAAATTATGGAAAGTATTATTGATAACGTAATGCTAGAAGTTATAGACAATAAACAAGTTGAAATACTAAATTCCCCTGAAAATGAAACCCATAGTATTACATCATCAATGACAAGGTAGACTGGTATAATTTATTTTCTAAACAGTTTTATTTAAAAATATATTCAAATGCTTGTTAGTGGTAATTTGTTTACCATATTAATTACCAGGATAATGATCAGAAAATAAATATAGGAGAGCTGTTTTATTTCAGAATTCCCTCCCAAGAAAGCATGGACACACAAAGTGAAAACGATTCTGCAGTAACAGCAAAATTCACTCATATTCTTCAAAAGGACGCCTTTTTAGTATTCCGAGCACTTTGTAAACTTTCAATGAAACCATTACCTGAAGGTACACCGGATCCGAAATCCCACGAACTCCGCTCGAAAATACTATCCCTCCAACTACTTCTTTCTATTCTTCAAAACGCCGGTCCGGTATTTCGATCCAACGAAATGTTTATAACGGCCATCAAACAGTATTTGTGCGTGGCTCTATCTAAAAATGGAGTTAGTTCGATACCGAAAGTTTTCGAATTATCGTTGGCGATCTTTTTAGCGTTACTCTCTAATTTTAAGCTTCACTTGAAGATGCAAATCGAGGTGTTTTTCAAGGAGATATTCTTGAATATTTTGGAGACTTCGAATTCTTCTTTCGAACATAAAGTAAGTTTAATACTAGAAAAAACAGTGGGGATCCACTAAAAATATTTTTCTTTCAGTGGATGGTTATCCAAGCTTTGACTCGTATATGCGGCGACGCTCAGAGCGTGGTAGACATCTACGTAAATTACGACTGTGATCTGGCTGCGGCCAACTTATTCGAACGTCTAGTCAATGATTTGTTCAAAGTCGCGCAGGGGCGACATTCTATAGAACTCGGCGCATCGCCGAATCAAGAAAAGGCGATGAAACTACGAGGTTTAGAATGTCTCGTATCCATATTAAAATGTATGGTTGAATGGAGTAAAGATTTATACGTAAACCCAAATTTGCAATCGACCGTAGGCGAACAAGAACATCGGGAAAATGATAATGTGTCTATTAAATCGCACGGTGGATCCTCAAACAGTCTGCATTCTAGTGATAGTGGGGGAAATAAAGAGATTTTAGATTCACCGGAACAGTTAGAAGTATTGAAACAACAGAAAGAAGTAAGTAGAAAAGTGCTCGAATTTAACTAAGAAATATTTCATCAGTAACAAAAGTTTAAAAAGTTTTTTTTTTTTAATTTGGATATATACAATATGTCCCCCTTAGTTGGAATCATATAGAAAACTTTTTTATTATTCATTTTAGGAAAAAAAAGTTATTCTTCATAAAAAGTTCTGCATTATCCAAAACCTATAATTACAGCCGATAGCTTGAATGAGCTACTTAAAAAAATAAGAAAAATCATGAAAGAGTTCACCTTTTGGCGTCAAAGAAATCACCTTATTATAAATGAGAGAAAAACCGTTTTTATTCAATTGACTTCCCCACTCAAGGAAGGCTTTGATTTTAATAATTGCACGATCAACACTTCTGAAAATACAAAATTTGTAGAAATGGAATTAGATTGCAAATTAAATTCAAAAAATCACATTGACTGCTTATGTGAAAAATTAAACAAATTATATTTTGCTTTTAATAGTTTAAAATCTAATTTATATCAAGATTATTGACTGAATCTGTATTATGCACTAATATATTCTGCAATCAGCTGCAATGTAATTGTGTGGGGTAGAGCAAGCAAAATTGGGCGAGTATTTATTCTCCAAAAGAGATTTATTCGTTTGATCTTTGGCTTAGACTAAAAGAAGTCCTGTAGGGGCACCTTCAAGAGCAATAACATCCTGACATTCACAGGCATATATCTCTACAAACTTCTTATTTATACCTTTATCAACAAAAACAACCTTCAGAAAAATAGTGACATACATAATCACGATACGAGATCTAAGAGATCTTCACTTGAACAAATTAAGTCGTTCTCAATTAAAAAAGTCGCCTACATATGCCGGGGGTGAATTTTTCAATCAGTTACCAGATGATATCAAACAAATAAACCATCTCAAAAAATTCAAAACTAGTCTTAAAAATTTTTTAATACAATATTGTTTTTACTCGCTAGATGAATTTAGTAGGTGGCGTAACATCTCTTAATTCCTCACCTAATTTTTGATCTTTTTGTATTTCAAACTTTGAAAATGTAACTTTTTATTTTATTTAATTTCATTTATATTCTTGTTTATACCAAATGTTTATTATATGCTGTAGTCTGTATACATTTTAATTTTAATTGTTTTAACTATAGTCTTATACTGTGTCTGACTTGTCTTATGTCATATGTGAATGATGGTAAAGACTAATAAATTATCTATCTATCAGTCATCAAATATCAAAATTTTTTAGTCGTAAACGAGGTTTTTCAACAAATATTAGTTTCACTCAGGAGTAAAGTACCTTTAAATTTGACAATATCGAAAAATGTTACTAAAAAAAGTTGGATATGTCGAAGCATTAGCATGAGTGAAAATTAAATTTGTTTGTTTCTATTTATATTATGTTAATTTTATAACAGTGTTTGTATGTATTTTATTAGTCGCAAAATAAAGGAATATACACTTATTCCGCGTTTTAAATGTAAAATAGTATATTATGCAATGAGCACAAAATGATGCCCATTTTGCACGAGTATGAAATTTGCAGCACGAGCCAAAGGCTTAGTGCTTAGTGTTACATATATGTAACTGCGATATTTCTACCGATACGGCTGTGATATAAAAAAAAATTTGGCGACTAGCGATACCACCAAATATTTATTTGTGTATACTCTTACCAGTTTTGTACAAATTACTACTTTATTCAGAAAAATAAGATAACTGTACTTACCGTTTATCGAAAAAGTTCATAATTTCTTGCGTTTTTTCTTTTTCCCTTTTTTATTCAATCACAACATGAACACATTCGCGAATTAAAACCTCAAAACAACATAGGTTTGATCACTCATGCGTTCCAACACGCACTGACCTGTTAAAAATACAAATATCATGGCACTCGCGAAGTGAGACGCATTTAGATGGTACCACCTTACTGTTACATATATGTAACGCTAAGCACTAATGGGCTTCGTAGTTTTTAATTCTGATCAACTTTCTCTTGTAACATTTTTCAATATTGTCAAATTTAAAGGTACTTTACTCCTGAGTGAAACTAATATTTTTTGACAAAACCTCGTATACGACTAAAAAAATTTGATATTTGATGACTGTATTCTAGGTTTAAGATAATGCAGAACTTTTTATGAAGTATAACTTTTCTTCTTAAAATCAATAATAAAAATGTTTTCCATATGATTCCAACTTAGTGGGACATATTGTATAAATAATTCTTGTTGATGGTGTATTCTTTAGTTAAATGAATACTGTAAATGCTGTAAATTAGCAGACTTCTTTAGATGCAAAGCTTTTAGTTGCTTAGATACTAATTATATATATTTTCTCTTATTTATACAACTAAACTCCTGTGAACGGATTGAAGTTGTGCAGTAGCCAATATTTTATTAATTTTCCTAAAGTTAATCAATCATTTATCATCCCTTCCTTACTGTGTAGATACTAATGGAGCAAACCTATTAAATTTCTACAAACAGGTGTCATAATTATTCGTAAAAATTGAAAATGAATTATAAAGCAAAATGCAGTGTGACTTACTACTCCCTACACGCCTATCGACCTTGAATCGACCAATCATATAAGTTCTATCATAGTAAATCCGTATGTTCCTGTGGTTCCGTGTCTGACAAACCAAACGTCAATCAAATTTGAGGTTATGCTGTTCCTAAGTTTTTGAAAAATTTGAAAATATAACACAAGGACGGCAACGATAACCTTACAAACAGGATGCACAGCCAAATATGACTAAGGTCACGGATAACAGAACAAAAAGTCAGTCACGTGAACAAAATGTCATATTCCATCACCAACAGTGTTGCCGCTAGGGTTGTGGATTTGACCGGTCAACTGTACTTTTGTCAATTGACTGAAATGGATTTAAAAAATAAAATCATAATAAAACTCTCGATAAACACCAAAAAATGGTTTTTAAATATTTTATAAATTTCAATTGAAACTAACTGGTCAAATCTACAATAAAACTGGCGGGGTAACGAATCATCCGCTTTTCATTTTAACACAAAATTTTTCGTGCTGCCGCCAGTCTTTCGGTCAAGTCAAATAGGTGTTGGTCATTTGACCACGCCCAACTCTAGTTGCCACACAATAATGGTCGAACTTGTTCCAAGATAAAGGAAGAATACAAATAAAATATAATCATTCCAACAAACTACTCTGTTGTGAAATTACATTTTTATCATTAGTTGCATTGTATGGAAAAACAGCTCAGACATACAAAACCCAATGATGAGCTTTGGACATTTTTCAGTTTTCAATTAGTATGTTGATTTCAAAACACCAGAAAATGAATTGAATACTATTTTTACACATGATAGTGCCTGTGCACACTGAGCCAATAGAGGAGTTCAGTCTAAGGTCAGTGTGGCCAACAAAAAGTGTTTTTTATGTCAATAATGACAGTTAATGTCTACCATTTCGAACATATACATTGCTTTATTCCAACAAAGTTTACACCCCCGAAGCGTAAATCTTGAAATTTAAAATAACATTTTAGCTGCATACTCAACATATCGGTGTCCAATAATTCTAGGAACTTTTGGCAAGTCCCCATTTCATTTCTGTTATTCTGTCACTAGTTATGTCAGTTATTTTTATTTTTGTTGATATTCGTTTTATTGTGTATGCCCATTTTCCATTAAATTTTTGTAGCAGTTCTAGTTTGTTGTATCTGTATTCTTCTAATTACTTTTTCCATTGACATCTGACATAACTAGTGACAGATAACAGAGATGAAATGGTGATATGCCAAAAGTTCCTAGAATTATTGGCCACCGATATGTTAGTATTCAGCTAAAAAGTCATTTTAAATTTCAAGATTTACGCTTCGGGGGTGTATGCTTTATTTTAATTAAGCAATATTATATAGATGTTCGCAATGATAAAAAACATGCAAAAATCTTATGTTTTGGATGGTAGATCTTAACTGTCATTCTTGTCAGAAAATCCACTTTTTGTTGGCTTCACTGACCTTAGACTGAGCTCCTCTATTGTTAATTGATTGAAATATATTTGAACTGATTTCATCTCTCAACTCATCTCTTTGAACAAAAGCTAGCAACTCATTGAAAAGTTACACCCGAATTACATACTTTTAAATTTTCTTATTCGTAAACAAATCCTGATCTAACTCAAAGCCAAATTCATATAAAAGCATTAAGTAGAGAGTTTTTGAGTGTATAAGCATTGACCATATTACGGTAGTTTGCTCTTTCCAAAACCAAAACATGCGAAAAAAAATGTCTCCTCTCTTTTTTGTCAATTTGATATTAAGCAGATATGATTGGTTAACTGCAAAAGCGTCCCTTATGATTTAGTAGCTTTGTTCCAGCTTAGCTATTTTCAATTTTCAGCATATGACACTAACGAAAAACGATACAGCATGCTTTCCTAATTATTTTGGGACGGTAAGAACTATTTTAATTAGAATCATTCAGTTTTCATATAGAGGAATTAACTCATATAATTATATTCAAAATGTGGACATTAAAATTAGTTATCTACTTTATTTGCAAAGAAAATGTCATTAAGGTAAAGTGTGTTATCAATAGATGTCAAAGGTAATAGTTTAATACTATTATAACGCTTAACAGAAGCAACAACTACTTTGCTACGAAGGACATTGATGTGACTTTGAAGTGTAATTCAATGTCCTTCGTGGCATATAGCCAGGGAAGTAGTTGTTGCTTCTTAGTAAACAGTTTTTGTTAAATGATTTTCAAATACTCTGTGAGGTGTTATAATAATAATTAGACTGTTACCTTTGACATGTATTAAAATTAGTTGTACTCATTTGATTTGAAAATTAATAATTTGGAAAAGTCTGCATTCGATTAGAATTCAAATAAAATGAGTGAGTTCCTTTAACTTTTCACCGTCACCATCATATGTATACAATTCACCATCTTCTTCTTACAACGTCACCAAAAAAATCGCCTTCTGCGTTTGGCAACATATTCTCAATCTTTTCAAGGTATGGGAGACCGGCATCGACATGTTCAACAGGAAACCTCGAAAAGGAATAACTTATCTGCAGGAACAAGGACTTTTAGGACCAACTCACCAAGATGTGGCGAAATTTTTACACAACGACGAAAGATTGGATAAAACTTTCATCGGGGAATTTCTGGGTGAGAACGATGATTTGAGCAAGCAGGCTATGTACGTTTATGTCGATCAAATGAATTTTACGAACATGGATTTCGTTGCGGCCCTTCGACACTTTCTAGATGGATTCAGGTAATGTTTTTCAAATAAGTCAATGGAAAGTTCAAGTACTTCTACATCTATGCAACTTGTAGTACATTACGCCACGTATACCTTGGCATGTTTATCTGAAGCCGTGAAAGGAATGCAGTCGAAAACATTCGATATTGCCACGTTTAACTATGAAAAAGCTAAAGTGCTAAGTATGTAATGATAATAATTAGTAAAGGGACTTTTTATTATTAAAAATATGATTAAACGTTAATCCTTTAATGTGCTTTCTTGGATTTTTTCTATTAACATTATTTTTTTAATTTATGAGTATTAAAAGATGAGCACTTTTCCAAATTTGTTATAGTTTTCTTCAAGCCCTGACAGCGTTGTACGAAAACCATAAATACCACACCCTACTTCTTATTGGCAAGCGCGTGCGTGTGTTCTGCCCTCTCATTTCGTCAATTGACTGATATTGATTTATCCAGTGGCGTTGGTATTGTCAGTGACCTTTGTATTTTTAGTTTTACTTGGTAAAATAGGCACCGTACGCCATTTGTACGTTTAAGACACATACCGCCATGTTTCCTTGCCTATTACCGATAACCCGTACCTTCAGATAAACTGGCCAAACTATAGGTTACTTTCTCACCTACAAAATGTTATTGTTGCAGGTTGCCTGGTGAAGCGCAGAAAATCGACAGGCTAATGGAAAAATTCGCTAGCAGATACTGCGAATGCAACCCAAATAACGGTCTTTTCGCAACAGCAGACACCGCCTACGTGCTGGGTTTTTCAATAATCATGCTAACCACAGACCTTCATTCTCCCCAAGTAAAAAACAAAATGACCAAAGAGCAATATATCAAACTAAACAGAGGCAATACAGAAAGTAAAGACGTCCCCGAAGAATATTTGTCACAAATATACGATGAAATAGCCGGTCACGAAATCAAAATGAAAAATCCCATCAATAAACCTGGTAAACAGCAGTTCAATAGCGAAAAACGAAGGAAAATCTTATTCAACATGGAGATGGAAGCTATTTCTTCTGCTGCCAAGAATCTTATGGAGTCCGTTTCGCACGTACAAACTCCGTTTACTTTGGCGAAACATCTAGAACACGTCAGACCGATGTTCAAGATGGCTTGGACGTCGTTTTTAGCTGCTTTTAGCGTCGGTTTACAAGACTGTGATGATCCAGAAGTAGCCGCTTTGTGTTTAGACGGAATAAGGTGAACCTTTTTTTTATATTTTTTTTTTCGCAGCTTTAAGGGGAATCTATCGGCAGCGATTTGACAAAATATCGAAGTATTTTTGGCAAAGAATTTTGAGGTAATGGATGTATTGAAAATTAAGAAAAAAATATATCATGTAGATTAATGTTGAACTTAGAGTTCTCATCGAATAAAAACTTTGAAATGCTAACCAAATTTTGTTGAAAAAAATGCGAATCGTGAGGTAATTACACATATTAAGCAAAGTTTGAGCCCTTGTAAAGAATTAAATATGGATTAAATGGAAAAACTAATTGATAAGAAGATAAGAAGCTTTATGAATACTATATAAAAATCTCAGAATCCTCAAATTACTTATGACCGTACAATTCCTTATTGAAATTCGGTTGCTACAACTAAAATGTCGGATAAAAATCCATCTCTCGCTTTTCTATCCTTCTATGACTGACATTGTCTCTCTGCTTCGGTAGTCGCGTGCCGTTCCATTGTTGATACAAGGCTCGCCGGTCTTGGCGGTCTCCCAGTTCAGTACTGACGAAGCTTATAGAGTAGTACGTGAACCAAAATCTGCTTGGCTACCTACATGTTGCGGAGCTTTCATATTTCTAATAAAATTTTCGTTATGTGAACTTAAACGTGAGGACGTAGGGAAACAAAAAAATATACAAAGCATAATTGTGCAAGGTCGAATTTGGTAGATGCCCCTTAATTGGTCTGATTTTTAGCTGTATTTATAATCCCATTGCTCTTCATATAACTCTTTCGAATTCCAACAACCGAAACGAAACTGGTCGAACGGTTGCGGCACAGGAAATTTTAAATTTAAACGTTAAGTATCTCGGTTCGATTACCGCTGTAGTGAATTTTTTTTTCTTTTTGTTTTTATTTATTTTTTCGCATTTTGTGTCCACAAGGAAATTGTAGGTAGACATATTTGCAAATTTTTTTGTATTACAAATTTATTTAACTAATTGCTCAAATTGTTCTTCTTTTGCTGCTATACAGTGTCCCAAACGATCGTAAAAGTTCAGCCGTACATTATTAATAACAGTTCACAGTTCTACTAATTTTTCGACATTCAAAAATAATAAAAATTGAAGAACGGGACACACGGTAAGTAACGGTAACTTTAGTTTCTTTTAAGCAATAATCAAATTTTTTGAATCAACAAATAAATACGCATATATTAATATAAGAATTTATTTTACTCTGGAGGAAAATTTAACAATCCATATATAATCGATTATTTCTAATCGATCAACAATCAATTATCATCAATTGATTAATAATCGATGATTTTTGATCTATCAACGATCGATTATCAACAATAGATTAAATAGTCGATTATCAACAATCAATTAATAATTGATTATTATCAACCCTTCATCAACAATCGATTTGTAACCGATTGTATATAATCGATGAATAGTCGAAAAATTTCCAATCGATTAAAAGTCGATTGTTTCCATTTTATCAACAATCGATTATTATCAATTGATTAATAATCGATTATTTTTTTATCATTATTAATCAATCTATAATCGATTATTATTGATCGATTAACAATCGATTATCATTAAGAGTAGTAGATGATTTATTTCGTTACAAAATTCTGTCCTAGGTTTTTTTCTTCAATCTATCGATTAATTTAAAATCTTTCCAGCATTTTATTTTTAGTTTAAAACGGACGTGCGTAACTGTAAGGTATATCTCCTAATCGATTATCAACAATGGATTATTATACTATTATATTATCAACCTTTGTGTAAAATTTAAACCAGAGACCTCGATATATGGCGGCACTACAGTTTTCTCTAGCCTATGAATCGCTGCTTCGTAAACACATAACGCAGCAACGTAACGGTCAGATCTTTTGCGCCGCGACCTCCGGTCTCTGTATCTGTAGAGTAGGTAGAGTGAGTGTGTAGGCTCACAGCACTTAGCACTTAGACCCATTGTACATCCTCCCGAGGAGTTGTCCTCCTAGGTCATTGTCCATCCTGTCCTTCTCAGGAAGGTGGACAGGTCACTAGGAGACATCTCCTTTATATCGGCAGGTGTAGGCCAAGACTCACCGAACACACACTCTCTTATTGACGATAACTCCGGACACTCGCATAAGAGATGCCTGACAGTTTCATCTTCCTGTTCACACATCCTGAATAGAGGTGTGTCCACTAGCCCCATAGTATGGAGGTGTTTCCTTAGTTGACAGTGACCAGTCAGAAATCCTACTGTTAAACGCAGGTTTTTCCTGGTCATCGCCAAATATTTCTTCGGCGCCAGCTTCCCAGGGTAATCCTGACAAGACTGCATCCTTTGATTCCATCCCATCTCGGGATCGGTCGCTCCAACCTAACGTAAAGAACTAAAGTTCTAAAAAAGATCAATCTTGCAAAAAATTATGTAAATAATAGTAAAAAATGTATCCGAATAAATTCAAGTATATCACCAGCACTGCGAATACCAGCATTGCATAGAATTTTAATGTAGCATCGGTGGTTCATTGGTAGAATGCTCGCCTGCCACGCGGGCGACCCGGGTTCGATTCCCGGCCGAAGCATATGAATCGCTGCTTCGTAAACGAGAGTGAGAGAGGCTCCAAGGCACATAACGCTGCAACGTAACGTAACGTTACGGTCAGATCTTTTGCGAATTACCCCCTGTCGCTTCGCACCAACCTAACGTAAAGAACTAAAGTTCTAATATTCTCCAATGTCGTTTTAGAAAGTAAATGTAATAATCTTTTTTCCAGCTTATACAGTTGGTTTTGTAAAAATTCACTTCACCTCAATGCGGAAAAAACTCAAATGGTTCATATTCACTATAGGCAAAAGCAAGTAAAAAAAATTAATATAAAACTTAATAATGAACAAATAGAACACGCTTCTTCAGTGAAATTCTTAGTTTATTTATTGATGAATTCCTAAATGGGAAAAAACACTGCGATACTGTGATCTCAAAACTAAACTCAGTTAATTATCAGTTTAGAAACCTTCGATCGGTTCTAACAATTAAACAGCTGGTAATGTTGTACTATGCTCAAGCGGAATCTCGCCTACGGTATGGTTTATGTTTTTGGGGAATTAGTACTAGCTTTAATGATGTCTTCATAGCTCAAAAGAAGATCATTCGTTGTATTGCTGGTATTTCTCGGAGCACTAGCTGCCATGGTTATTTTAAAAAGTTTGAAATTTTAACATTGTCGTGTTTGTATATTTTTGAGTTGTGTGTGTTTGTTTATACTAAAATAAAATATCTTAAGACCAATGAACAAGTCCATAGATTTAATACAAGACATTGTAATGATCTACATGTACCTTTATCTAAGGGAAATATTCATTTTAAATCTCCGGCTATACAAGGTCAACGGTTTTATAATAAATTACCCTTAACCATCAGAAACTGTACTACACTAATAGAATTTAAAAAAGTGTTGAAATCATTTTTAATTGAACGTTGTTTTTACTCCACAGAAGAATTTTTTAACTCGTAAATAATGTATGAATAATTATAATTTGTCCACGACCACCTAATAATTAGTCAATATTTTACCTCCTAACTAAAGGTATATGGTACCCATATATCAACTGTCGTGAATTATGGTTCATAATACACTGTAGTGTATTATGGTTCATAATTCCCGACTAGAGATGGGGGTACAATATGAAATAAACTATTAAATCTGTGTATTTTGTTCAGGAAATTTGTTTCTGACATATATCGCATATATAAAATATTGTAATTTTTAGTATTGATACTTTTCATAACGATATTTTCTAATATTAAGTATTTCAAAACAATATATTTATAACGGTACGTTGTATTGATACTTTCTACAGTATCGCCCATCTCTATATATGTCAAATTATTTGAAGTAGCTGCCACAACATTTTGAGGTTAGTAATTTGCCAAATCGCTACTGACTTTCATTTATTGATAAATAAATTAAGTGTCGTGGACAAAGTATAGTATTCTACACGCAATTTATGGCCATAATTCACTTGGGTGACTTGCGCCCCTCGCCTGCGGCTCGTGACGCAAACGTCACCCATCGTGAATTATGGCTATCATAAATTGCTCGTTTAATAATATACTATTATTTGTTTGTTCGTATTATGATTGAAATTTTATCATATATCAATTTTAGATTAGGATTAGGATTAAGTTTTCATTGTGACTAATTCTATACAAACTTTGTTGTTTGTCAAAAAGAAAATAAAGAATTATTATTATAATTCATTATCTGTCTCCGGTTCATATTCCACCAACTTATTTATTTAGTAAACCCCATAAAAATGAATCAGGGGGTGCTAAATCTGGATATCTTGCCGGCCAATTTATTGGTCAGA
>CAJUYG010000123.1:184376-200603 GCA_910591675.1 Galerucella calmariensis
AAATATACTATTAGGCATTATCTTTTCGCTTTTCGAAAAAAAAACAAATACGATGCAATTGTCGCTTAACGACTACCTGCTTTGGGTTTTGGTCTTGAATCATCAAGTCAAAACGAAATATCTTGGAATGTAGTATACCAATATATATTTTATTTACAGATGTGCCATAAGAATCGTCTGTATATTTCACATGCCATTGGAAAGAGACGCGTACGTCCAAGCTTTGGCAAGGTTTACCCTCCTTACCGCAAATTCTCCGATAATGGATATGAAAGCCAAAAATATCGATACAATCAAAACTCTTATCATGGTTGCCCACACCGACGGAAATTATTTGGGAACGAGTTGGTTGGACATCCTTAAATGCATATCTCAATTGGAACTAGCTCAATTGATAGGAACCGGAGTTCGGCCGGAATTTTTATCAGGTAATTATCCAATTAAATGTTCATATTCAACTTTATTATAGAGCTGAGCATGCGCAGAACAGATAAGTATCTGTCACTTTCAACCATAATTCGGCTATAACCTTTTTTTTTTCTTTTTTTTTGAGTATTCAAAAAGAAACGTTTTTTGTTTGTAGAATTAAATGTAACTTTCTTAGGTCCTGGTCATAAACCTCCCGATCCCAGTTCTAAGGAACACATCGGTCAAACGAGTTCTCAAAGTGTAGTAGTTGCCGTCGACAGAATATTCACCGGATCTACTAGACTTGATGGTGACGCCATTGTTGATTTCGTCAAAGCTTTGTGTAAAATTTCACTCGAAGAATTGGCTTATGCCGGACATCCAAGGATGTTTTCGTTACAAAAAATAGTAGAAATTTCTTATTATAATATGGGAAGGATTCGATTACAATGGTCTAGAATATGGCAGGTTAGCAAAAAATAATTTTTATTTATTCTGTTATTTTGTGATATATTTTAATCAACCCGCTTAAAGAAATTGTTTAATTTATATACAGTCAAACCTGGATAAGTGAGAAAACTCTATAAGTGAGAGTAATAGCCAGGACCCGTCATTTTAAGCTCCCAAAACCTCTATTAGCGAGAAACAGAAACCTCTGTAAGAGAGAGTCGTTTTTCCCTCATAGACCTCCGTAAGTGAGACTGCTACTTATCTATACCTCTATAAGCGACAGTCGAGCTTTATTTACAAATTTAACATGTGCTATTTTATGACTCATTCTTAACTTTCGTGGAACTTCCTACCATTGTTTTTGTATTTATTTACTACATTCGTACTTGCTGTGACTTGTTATTGCTGCGTACCCCTATAAGAGAGAAACGCTACCCATGTACCTGCATTAGCGAGAAACTCGAGTTAGTGAGAAACCTCTATAAGCGAGAATGAGATTGTGTTCCCTTGAACTCTCGCTTATCCAGGTTTGACTGTATTCCGATAACAAGGTTCATAGCGACCTGGAGAACCTGGAAAAGTCAGGGAATTTAAAGATGGTCAGGGAAAACATCATTTTCAACAGAAATAACCAAAAATGTCAAGGCACTTTTTCCCTTACCTGTAAAATAATTATTGATCTTTTCCCATCAAGTTTAGATAAAATTATTGATCGTTCCCCATAAACTTGAACCATTCTTTTATTTTTTATACCTATGAAAAAAAAAGAATAGCTAACTCGGACATGATACTAAAGATTTCTGAAATAGAACTAGTAAGATTTTGGAAAGAATGTCAAACATTTCTTGTAGCAGCAGTAAAAAAAATTGCTGAAAGATCATGCATAAAATATAATTTGGCAAAGTATATTACCTGATTTGACCCAAGAATATTTATAGGTAATCCACACACAAAATGCAAATAAATTAATTCAATACTTTTACGATAAACTTAATAACGAGTAGGCAAGCAGAAAATAGTTATTTGTATACTAAGGCCGCAAAATGCTTTTTCGCGTTCCGAGAGAGAGATTATCGCCGAGGCCGTTCCGGCCGAAGCAAGATAATCTCGAGGTCGCGAAAACATTTCGCGGCCATAGTATACACAATATTTTTCGTGCAACCGTGAAAATTACATTGAAATACATTGTTATTGTCATATTTCAGAAATGTCAAATGCTGTAGTGGCGTTCAGTTTGCCGGCAGTCACTATGGGAAAGGCCGTAAAAATTCAGTTTGCCGGCAATCACTATGGGAACGGCCGTAAAAATTTTTGTCGGCCGTCACTCTGGGTAACGGCCGCAAAATATCATTTTGCGGCCTCCGTCGCGGCTGCAAAATGCTTGTTTTGCGTCCGGTTGCACGAAAAAGTTTTTGTCAATTAAAAAAACTTGCATCTGATGAACATTTTTCAGGAGGAGATAAAAACTAGGACTACAATAAAAAATTACTCAGAACATATAAAGACTTTCTCGAAAAATAAAATAAAAACTCAATTAAAAATAACCTAGTTAAAAAGAGAAAAAGGGAAGCTGGGAGTAAAATCTATAATTTGGAAATTGAAAAGATAAAAATCGAAAACGAATCAAATACTAGCTTGTCTTTAATAAACACTGAAATTAATGACCTAAGACAAACGTTAAGTACTATCGTTACCTAATTTTTCTAATGTATTGGCCAATCTGCAGGGAATAATTTGTTGTTACCCTGCAGATTTTGTGATGCGAATTTGGGGTTTTTTGTTCTGAAGAGTTTTATAATTTTTTTGTATAACTGTTTGTTATATTTTTTTATTTGTTCAATATTTTTGTGTTTATCCCTTTCAGATTTTTTGTTTATAAAAATGAGACATATGTATTGGTTTTTTTCAAACGTGATGCTTCTTCCCTGTGTACTATGGGTTTGAATGAAAATAACTTTTTTAGTGTGTGTGTGTGGGGAGGAGGGGGTAAGCTTAGGAAGAATTTCATTTGCCACAGACTTACTTTTTCAGTGGATACCTGAAAGTGACTTGAAAAAAAAATTTTGGGTCAGGGAAAACCTGGAAAAGTCAGGGAATTTTATTTTGTAAAATGTCTATGAACCCTCGATACTTGCCCTCGATACTAACGCGACGTTTAACCGCCATTAGATGCAATTCTGTAAGCAAATGTTAAATTTCAACGCACAGTTAAAAATAAGACAATCTTCTAATCCATTTTTGCTAGACTGTATGCATAATAATTTTTAAAGTATTAACGGAAAACTCTTTATTGGATACCATACATGTTAAAATTTGAATCATAATCTTGACTATGTATAGATTAAAACATTTATAATAGCGTAAACTTTGTCAAATTTAACGGCGTACCGTTAATTTTTAACCACTTCTTATAGAATTGACCCTAATATGTCTTATGTCTTAAATTTTGAAACAAATAGAAGCGCTGAAAATGTGATATAAGGTGTTTTCCTTTTATGAAGTTTTGAATGTGTAATGCCTGTAAATAAATAAATATTACAGGTGCTTGGAGAACATTTCAATACGGTAGGCTGTAATTCCAGCGAAGAAATCTGCTTTTTCGCCGTCGACAGTCTAAGACAGCTATCTATGAAATTTATAGAAAAAGGAGAGTTTTCAAATTTTAGATTCCAAAAAGATTTTCTCCGTCCATTCGAGTATATCATGAAAAATAACGTTTCGCCAACAGTTAGAGATATGGTAGTACGTTGTGTTGCCCAAATGGTCAATTCGCAAGCCAAAAATATTCGTTCAGGTATGATTATTTTATTTAAAGAAATAAATTTTAGTTGATATGTGACATAATACGCTCAGGTGCAAAAAATTCGATCCACGACTATTTTTTGGCAAAGTAGAAAAAAATTTGACCATGTAAGTTTTGGATCGGTTTTAAATGTTAAAGGTATGAATAATAAAGAAAGTTTTTACAAGAAAATCATGTTGTTATGAAAACAATTGGCTTTATTTAAATAATGGAGAAATGAAGTATACTTTGTAATCAAAACAATGGTTATAATGAAATGTTTAGTGTGTTATATTTTTTATTATTAATTGGTATTTCCTCCCCGGGCTCTTATAACAACCTGCATACCTCTTGACATAGAGCTAATTAAATGTTGGACATCGAGTTGGTCCAATTCGTCCCATATTGTTCTTCCTAGAGAGTCCCATAGATGTTCTATAGGATTGAGATCTGGATTCGAAGATGGCCAATTCATACGGACAATCCCGACTTCTTCTAAATATTCATTAACGATTCTTGCACGATGTGGCCGCGCGTTATCGTCCATGAAAATAAAATAAGGCCCAACAAATGGAGCAAAAGGTGCAACATGCTCATCCAAAATTGTTGTTATGTACCATGCTCCTGTCATAGAACCTCCATCTGCAAGAACCAAGTCAGTACGGGCCTCGGAACTTATACTTATACCAGCCCAAACCATAACTGAGCCTCCTCGGTAACTTATTCTTTCCGCATTGGGCGAAGTGCTCTCCTTGTCTTCTGTAGATTCTTTCTCTACCATCCGGTGTCCTCAAACAAAACCTGGACTCATCCGAGAACAGTACATTACTCTCGGCGTCATTCCAGTCCTCATGTTCGCTTTCAAAAGCAAGCCGAGCTCTGCGTTGTTCCATGGATAGCAGTGGACATAGAGCTGGCCTTCTGGAATATAAATTAGCTTCAGTGAGTCCATAAAATACTTCAACCTAGAATTGTAACTGGGATTGGAGAGAATGTTTTAAGTTACGATGCGGCCAAATTGCAGAGGGCACTGATTATCAACAATCGTAATGTCAAGATGTCAAAATGGAAGGAAAATAAACAAACCGTTTAAAAAACTTTGTTGTGTTCCGTTTTGCTGAGACAAAACGAGTGCTTAACATCGGTTTCCAAAACGTGGACCTGAAGTATTTGACTCCTGGCTGAGAAATATTAATAATGTGAAGTTACACTGCATGCCTTCAAAACAAATATACCAAAATTTCCGTGTTTGTGTTAGACACTTTAGTGATGACTGTAAAGTACCAGGAAAAAGAGGCTGAAAAGAATAGTTATTTTCCTAACAAGTGCGGAAAGTGATACTTTCCCGCACGCGACTGCAGTTGACCCGAACGACGCGAAGCGGAGTTCGGGCAAGCGGTCAAGGGCGGGAAAGATACTTTACGCATGAGTTAGGAACATTATTTTTTCTACGACCGTATATACATAAAGTATATCAACCCATTTTTCAAAATTTATTTTATCTTAACATGCATAATATACAAAACTTTAACCAAAAACTATTATTATTATTATCAATTATTATTATAAATATTATTATTAGAAACACAATTTGTTGCATTCTGTGAATTACTTAAAATTGCGGGTCCAGTGGAGTTATTTGGTATTAACTGGTGAGTGAATGACGTTGATGAGAATGGCATCGTTTGCAGGTCACATAAAGATGACGATGAAGGTGACGGCAACAATTTTAAGTCATTTGTAGATGAAAGAATTTCATTTGATATATTTTTCTTATATCAAGCCTGGGTGGTTTGATAGGTGTTTTATGACACTACTTTGAAGAATGTACAAGGTTATATCAAAATATTTTCATTATTTTATATTTTCAGAAAATTTGAAATGCAACAAAAAGCTTGAAAACATGTAGATTTTATTTGATGGACTATTTATTCACCTGGTTTAAGAATAGTTATAACTTCCGAAGTAAAAAACTATCTAATAAGGTCAAAATTTGAATAATTTTACTTTCCCGCACTAGTGCGGGAAAGTGACACTTTCAAAGCTAAAATGCGTGCGGGAAAGTGGCTTAAAGCGCACGGTAGTAGAAAAAAGCTGTTTCCACTTTATTCATTCCTAGGTAATTACCTAAATTTAATATTAGGTGCAAGTCTATATGTTAATTAATAATCAGGTTTCTCATTTTATGGTGTAAAAAAGTTACCTATTACTATTTCAAGAGGAGATGATATAAAATTTTCAAAATTCATGAGGACTAACAAGGATTCAACATTTGTTGATCCAATAATGAAAGCAGCCATATCAAATTTTGTTCTAAGAATACGCTTTCAAAGGCGAAGATACTATAGAAATGAGTATAGGTACTTCATACGTATCCCTCCTTGTTGAATTATTTAGAACTAGATGTCAGACAACATGGTTGAAAAAAATAACTCACTTATATTTTAGGAATAAAAATAGCAGAATATTGGGAAATAATCTAGTTATGTTTTTATTATCACTAAATAAATATTTAATTTCCCAAAGTCTTTTTATTTAAGGTATTCGTCGTTAACCATATACTTTTTCCTAGAAGAACAAATTATATATTGCAAACTTTACCTTCTGCAAAAATGTTGCATTATGTTGCTTTAATTCTTACTCTGCTGCACAAGTTTTTTAAAAATAAATTGTCTTTTTAGCAAAAGAACACAAAATGCAGCTTTTATGAAAACATAAATTATAATTGATAGTATTTCACCAAATCTTGCATCAACAAGAGTTTGCCAAATATTCTCTTATGTTCAGCTCTGCAAGATTTGGAGAATTGTTATCTGTTAAAATTTATATATTTTTATAAGCAGCTGAATTTTGTGTCCCTCAGGTGAACGGTCGATTTATTTATTAAAAAGATAAAATTCTCCATCAACTTGATATTTAGGGTGAAATTCATAGTCGACACTTGAGGGTCACTCATACTTTACAAATCCTTATTGTATGCAGAGACAATTGACAGGCGAAAAGTGAGGTTGAGTTTGAGTGTAACTTGAGTGAAATATAAGTACAGATTCCAGCTCCCTTGAGTGAAGATTTCTAACCTATAAACCAAGTTTGTACCTTACACTGTCATTTTACGATATCAATATTTTGTTTGGTTGTTATGTGTCTGTTATAGTTTCAAATTTTACAAGGAAATTAGTATGATGGATGATTTTATTGATTTTGTAAACTATATAGATGATGATAATGCTTACGTTTATCGTTTACCTAGGTTAGTAATCACATTGGTGTGGTGAAAAGCAAAATTATTAAATTAATCCATTTTTATATGAAACAATGCTCTCCGTTTGAATTAAACTTGTGTGCCAGTGACACCCATGCCTTTTCCTTTCCAGCTAAGCTAGCACAATCAGTTTTTTTTATTTTCTATTGAAGAATATATACGAACCAGCTCATTTAGGGCTAGTTTTTCGCTAGACGAGAAGAGCTTTCTCTCGTTTTCTTATTTCCTGAGAGATAATGAACTTTAATGGAATAATATCTACTATAAAAATTGAAAATAAGAATCTAAAATTATCTATTAAATAACTAGCTTGAAAAATAAACGTACTCAGCAAATAAGAAATGTATATGAACAGTAAAGAACTAAACTGAAAATAAAATACTTGCAGAGGGCTAATACACGAACTGAACACAAATTCGAATATGAATGCCATGTAACATGCAACAGATGTCAGATGAACGTTAAAGGACGATCATAGATCACAATTGTTAACCAAACGCAACCAAAAGTTCCTAATAATAACATTGATGCCAAACTTTCTCCACTCAAATTGAAGTATTACTTGAGTAATGACTGTGGTTATGAAAAGTCGCCTCGAGCTAAACTCAAACTAAGTTGAGTTTGAGTATGAGTGACCCTCAAGTGTCGACTATGAATTTCACCCTTAAAATTCCCGCTGAATTTTATAGTTCCTGCGGCCAAACTTCAGATGGCAGTTAAAACAGTAGTCACTGCTGACAACATAGGAGTTACAATTCTAGGTTGAAGTATTTTATGAGTGAGTCGTCGACGAACTGTCCACCAGCTTACATCGACATTTCCTACTTCGCTCAGACGATTTGCCAGCTCAACTGACGTCAAGTGTCTATTTCTCAAACACAAAGAAACCAAAAATCTATCATCGCGTGCGGATGTTGCCCTTCTACGGCCTGATACCGCATACGGATACGACCATCTTGAACTAAAGCCACTGCCCTTGCAGCATCCATTGGTGTTAAAGCCATTTTATTTCAATTAAATTAACAAAATAATTGGTTTAAATACTAATTCGGTGGGTTCGTTAGTGTCACCAAAATAACAAATGAATTTCTTGCTGCTTTATCAGACGTAAATTTCTGACAAAAGCATAAAATTTGTATTGAAAAAATGTCATAAGAAAAATTGAAATAATGTATATAAATTAATAATTCCAATTATACGAGGGTCTCTCTATATTTATATATGCCATATAATAAGTACCAAGTTTTAAAAGTCACAATAAATGGAAAACATACGATGGATCGAATTTTTTGGACCTAAGTATATATACATCACTCTAAACTAACATTATGATGACTGATAGGAACTCTCCCGTCACCCTCAATATCTCATATTCAAACCCATAAAGTTAATAACCTACTTATTGATCAATATTTTCACTTGTGGTGAATATACGAGGTGTTTATATACATTTCAATATGTGTTTCTTTTTAACTTGTATATTTTAGGTTGGAAAAACATATTTTCCGTTTTCCACTTGGCTGCCGGTGATCAAGAAGAAGGAATCGTCGAACTGGCATTTCAAACAACCGGAAAAATAATTATAGAATTATATGAAAAGCAATTTCCGTCGATGATCGATTCGTTTCAAGACGCCGTCAAGTGCTTATCAGAGTTCGCATGCAACGCTAGATTCCCAGATACGAGTATGGAAGCCATCAGACTTGTGAGAGCTTGCGCTTGTAGTGTAAACGGAGCTCCTCATCTCTTTGCCGAACATGGAGGTGTGTATTTTAGTAAAATTTGTGATTTTAAACTAATCCTCATAGTGTACATTTTGACTACTCTTTCACCTTCTGTAACACACATATACATCTTACCTAAGGGAATAGAACTTCCCGAGAGAGCGCTAATTTTGTCTTTACTTTTTTATCTACTTCATCATTGCAGTTCTCTCGAGAACATCTATTCCCTCATAGCCTAGTCAAAGTACACAAAATATCCGTAAAATTCCGAAAAAAAATGCAAAAAACTTGAAAATTTAAAATTGAGTATTTAAAAGGGATGTGTTTAACATGAGAAAAACTTTACGATGCTAGGCATGCAATTTTCCGGAGAATCGTTAAAAGAATTTTTTTGTTTTGTATTTTTCACTCTAATTGTTTAAATAATGAAAGTGCAGGAAAATGTTCCAACCAAAAATTGTAGCTAATACATTTATCTACAAAATTTGTCTGAACATTTTTTTTGTATCTGCATTATTTTTCAAAATATACGAAATTACCCTAGTAGTATTTTTGAACATCAATTTTCATGTTTTCAATTTTACGATAGGAAGTAAACAATGACATTTAGAAAAAAATTTTTTATAAAATGTGTTTTAAAATGGGGTATCTACAAATACATTAACAGTGTTTGTAGACTTGCGGAAGGCTTTTGATGTAGTCGATCATAAAATGCTTTTAAATAAAATAGAAAACATGGGTATCAGAGGGAATCTGCTCACATTACTTACAACTTATCTACTTAATAGAGAACAATATGTAGGTATAGGAAATAGCTGCAGTGACATTCAACAAACAAATTATGGAGTGCCTCAAGGATCGGTCTTGGGCCCTTTCTTATATACATTACTTGTGAGAAGTTTGGATAAAGCAAAACTGGTCGCAAAATATTTTACTTTTGCGGATGATACTATTCTGGTCTACACAAGTACAGATTCAAGAGAACTGGAAATATTGGTGAACAATGACTTGGTGAAATACCAAGGATGGTTGATAAAAAACAAGCTGCAAATAAATTTGAAAAAAACTACTTATATGCTCTTCGCTCAAAAAAATAAAAACTCAGCACAAATGCACATTAAAATAGGAAATGAAAGTATAAATAGAGTGGATAGTACAAAATATTTAGGTTTAATATTGGATGAGAACATAAACTGGAGTAAGCATGTTCAACTTATAGAAAAAAAAGTCGTAGCAATGATTGGTGCACTATACCGATGTAGGGATTAACTGTACAATTCGACATTGAAACTAATCTATAATGCTTATTTCTTACCAATCTTCAGTTACCTAATTCCTGTCTGGGGCAATTGTGGGTTAACATTAATGAATAAAACACAACGAATTCAAAATAAGGTTGTGAAGGTTTTATTCAACTACAGTTACAGAACATCAACAGTTATAGTTTTCAAAGAAACTGGTCTTCTTCAAATAGCAGAAATATTTAAGATTGAACAAAGCAAATTCCTGTACAAAGTGATAAATAATAATTTCAAATGTAATACGCAATTAGAGATGGTGAACAATGTACATGCTCATGATACCAGAAGACATAACACATTATATTTAAGTAATGTAAGAACAAACAGCTTTAAATAGCCCACTGAACAGAAGTATACAGACATTTAACAGTTTGCCAGAGTCTATTAGGAATAGTCTAAATATTAACCAATTCAAATATAAATTAAAAATGTATTTTCAAGAGGAGTTTGGGAATTGAACTCGTAGGAGTGATGTTTGATTCACGTTGAATTTGTTAGATTTTAGTATATAAATTGTAGATAATTTGTTCCGTGACCGGCACTGTGTTTGCCGATTTGGAAATGAGTCTCTTGTTCAAATAATGCTGTGTAAATCAAGAAATGTTAAAAAAAAATTTATGTATTGTTATCGATTTTCCACGTAAACCTCCACTAAAAAGTCGTTTTTTTACCAAATTTCTCTAATTAATATCGATAAATTAAAAAAATTAGATTATACAACATAGCGTACTTCAAAGATTATGGTGTAATATTCAAATTTTATTTGAAACTTTTTTTTGTATCTGCATTTTTCGCAAAGATACATACGATTTTCCAGGTGAATCTTCATTGAATCTCAATTTTTTTACCCCACTTCATTTTTATTATTGTTTTGGTAACAGACACTTCATTTTTATTATTGTTTTATTAACAGACTCTATTTTTAATGTAACTTGTTGCAATTTTTGTTGTTAATATTTTATTATTATTGTTGTTGTTATTACGCGGCGGTGCGTATAAGCCGCTCTCTCACCTGCTTTTTCACATTTATTTTTGCTCCTTTCTCTTTCTTACCTGAGCTATAGGTCTGTTCTTTTGTATCGCAATCACTTCTAAATAGGTTCATTTTAAAGTTCACAAATTTCAAGATATTATCATAAACACTGTAAAAAGTTATAGAAGGTTTGCTAAATGGCGTCTTATTTAAGTATTTATTGTGAATAATTGTCTATTGTTTGGAAAATTTGATATTTATGGGAAAACTGTATAGTAGTTTCGAAAGTAGACACTTCAAAGTGTTTAGTGGTAAAGTTTCATTGAATTATATTAATTTCGAAAAAAGATATAATCGATATAATTGTTTAAAATTCAAAATATTGATGGCACTGCTTTTATAATGATAATGTTTCATGCTCATTTGCAATGCTTAATCTAGAAGGAATTATCGCTGGGATAAGTATTAATTAAATAGGAAGTATAGTTGTTTTTAGCTCTAGTTTTTTATAAATAAACTGTTTTTGCAGCTAAAAAATCTACTCTTTCAAATTTGTAAGTATTTTTTATCTAAAAGCTGAGATCTTTCTCTACATTTTACACGATTTATTTGTTTTTTCAAAATGTAATAACCCCTAAATTATTAACTTTTAAGTCGAGCGGTTAATAAATTTGGCTCTCGGGCCGTTCGCGCGTAACCACGAATTGACTAACACTGAAATTAATTTTATCTCGTAAACTTTTCAATTTACAGAAAAACTTTTCAAATAAAATTTGTAGATAAATGTATCAGCTACAATTTTTAATTTAAACATTTTTCTGTATTCTCATTATTTAAACAATAAGATTGAAAAAACAAAAACAAAATTTACTCAACAATTTTCCGGAAAATTGCATGCCTAGCATCGTAAAGTTTTTCTCATGTTAAACACAACTCTTTTAAATACTTAATTTTGAATTTTCAAGTTTTTTGTATTTTTTGTGAGGCTTTATTTGTACTTTGACTAGACTATCAGTCAATAATTCCGCTGCAATGTTCGTCATTTACTTATGCAGGCAAAATAAAAGGTAGTAGAGGACCTGGTCGCTGAATAACCACCGAAAGACATGGCACGCAAAGAAGAAGTACAACTGTTATCAATTTCATAACCTTTTATTTGTAGGTCTCGAAACCGATGTCACCGTATCAGAAGAAGATAGAGTATGGGTACGTGGTTGGTTCCCGCTTCTATTTTCTTTATCCTGTGTAGTCAATAGATGTAAACTCGATGTTAGAACTCGGGCGTTAACAGTACTATTCGAAGTAATCAAAACTTACGGTGATACCTTTAGTCCTCATTGGTGGAAGGATCTCTTCAAAGTTCTGTTTAGGTAAGTTTATATTCGTTGTTAACATTCCAGAGTTCCCAATGTAAGGCAGACGTCCTAACAAAGCTAGGGTCTAAGAAACTGCTTTCACATGTCCTGAACCAGTATACGGAATATCAAAAACTGCAGCATGTGGTTGTATATCTCGGTGGACTCCAAACTAAACATCAGTCGTACTGGAGACACGTGAAAAAACACAGCAAACTCCTGGTCAAGAAATACTCGAAGAAGCTGACTAATGAATTACTAAACCTCAGCAAGGGCCAGTGACGGGTTTACTCCCTAGTCACTGTACCCTTAGGAAGAATATGCATATATAGGGAGGAACCTACGTCGGTTATGCATGGAAGAGGATGAAACAGCCTCTCACATTATCTTTGACTGAGAAGATATAGACTACTAGGTCTAGAGCATCCAAGGGAGAATTTTTCCAATAAAGACCTAGTGAAAAGATTGTGAGAAAGGCTAATGGTCTCTTCATATAAACGACACAACTAAGAGCACAAAAAGTTTAAAGGCTGAGGTGCCGGGGACTCTAAACCACTGACTGAGGGTGCCGAACCAATCAATCAATCCCAATGTAAAATTTTTATTTTATTCCATGATTTTTTGTGTGTCCCAGCTACTTACTCTTTTCTGTGGTTCAAAACAAATCCTTTAATATTTTTTTTATAAAATGGTCTAAAGATTTTCTTTTATATTGAAACATAGACTAGGGTCGATACTTTTTTAAACAAAAAAAATAATAGTAGGATGAAACCCATTAGAAAAGAAGGGGAATATGATATAATCGAAGAAAAAAATAAATTACGGGCGATCCGAGTCCGGGAAATGGGAGGAGGTGAATTTTTAAGGGTAAAAAATGGTTTATCTCGATTTCCGGCAAAACTAGTCCTACGGAAAAAAGTTGAATGGCAAAGTTATGGGTAATAAAAAGCTCTATAACTTTTGTATCAACAATTTTTACACATAACCCCAAAATTTATGTGAAAAACTCAAATAATCAAGTTTTTGGTTTTTTTATTTTTACCTTTTTCAAAAAAGTATTTTTCTTACGAAATTTCGTGAAAACTTACCTTATTGTGTTCCAAATACACTGTAATTTATTTGATTTGGAATACTTTTTTTTCACCCTATTTTGACTTAATATCAAAAAAGCACCCTAATTTTCAATCGAAAATTCTCGCGTCAAAATATAAGCTTTTTTCAAAAAGTCGGTGGGCTTTTTGATCATTGAAATCTCTTCTTTCTGATAGTCTGAAAAAAATATACATCTCCATGGTAAATGTTCTCAGAAAATGCAAAAAAAGAAAAAAACTCAAATTCGAAGTTTTTTTTTAATCACTATGTACAATTTCATGGAAAAATTTGATTGTTGAAAAGTTTATTCATCAAATTCGAATTACCTTCATGTCATAGAAAATAAATACAAACATACATACATGTGAATGGTACCTACTATTGAATTTAAATACTTCATTCTGATTTTGTTATTCATTATAATATTTTTAAAAACGTAAATCTTGTTATTTATGAATACATTATTTTGATTTGTATTCACTCATCCATTAGTTTTTGTTTCTTTGATGGCATTTCTTCATCGTTAGATTCGACAAACCGTTCCAACTCTAGTTAATCTTCGAAATATTCAAGACCATCACATTTCCAATGTTATTTCCAGTCTGCATTGGTTCTTCATTCACAATTTCATCTGAATCATTCACTTCCTCGTAGGTTTTTTCTTCCATATTGGAGCAATTTTTAGAACCATGATAATTTGTACATACATTTGTGAATTTTAAACCATGTTTACGGCAGCTACATTTTAAACTGTTACACCCAGTTTCACATCTGCAGCGGAATTAAGTCCTTTTCTGTGAATTTGGGCATAATGCCACATTTATGTTGCTTCCAGCCCCAATCTGTTGCTGTCAATTCGTTGCCCAACCAAGTTTGAAGCTGATAATAGGTCCTGTAACAATGCTGTTCTGCTGCTCCTTCTGTGGGTGGGAGGTTTGCCAAAACCAAAGGATGATTTAATTTTTGCCAATTGATTATTTTGTAACCTTGATTGGCTCAGTGTTATTTTTTCATTTATACAATCATAAATAGATTTAATTGATTTAAATCCATTTTTTGGGGTTATGTTACTTTAAACCCACATCTCTATCAAACACCTTGAAATGCGCTAAAATTTACCGTAGGTAATTCAGGTATATAAATTTTCTTAAAACAGCAATAAATAGGCTTCTACAAATATTATTTATAGGAGATTCTACAACTTTTTCAAAATATTGTAGATGTCCTATTAAATATTAACTTTATTAACTAATTTGTTTGTTAATTATAGTAGTGTATTCCGATTTGCAGTTTTTTGTCTATCAATGTAACATGAATCTTATGTTTTTGAGTAATTGAAGTGCAAGTTTTAATAAATAGCTCAAAATTGTACATAGTGATTGAAAAAAAAACTTCGAATTTGAGTTTTTTTCAATTTTTGCATTTTCTGAGAACATTTACCATGGAGAGTATGAGAGTATGGAGACATATTTTTTTCCGACCATCAGAAAGTAGAGATTTCAACGAACAAAAAGCCCACCGACTTTTTGAAAAAGCTGATATTTTCACGCGAGAATTTTCGATTAAAAATTAGGGTGCTTTTTTGATATTAAATCAAACTAGGGTGAAAAAAAAGTATTTCAAATCAAATAAATTACAGTGTATTTGGAACATAATAAGGTAAGTTTTCAGGAAATTTCGTAAAAAAAATACTATTTTTGAAAAAGATGAAAATAAAAAACCAAAAACTTGATTACTTGAGTTTTTCACATAAATGTTGAGGTTATGTGTAAAAATACAAAAGTTGTAGAGCTTTTTATTACTCACAACTTTGCCATTTAAGTTTTTTCAGTAGGACTTGTAGTTTTGCCGGAAATCGAGATAAACCTTAAAAACTCACCCCCTTCCGCTTCCCGAACTCAGATCGCCCGTAATTTATTTTTTCCTTCATTTATATCATATTACCCTCCTTTTCTGATGGGTTTTATCCTACTATTATTTTTCTTCACTTTTTACTATTTTTGAAGGCTTCGGCACTGGTCTAACAATAAATAAGTACATAAAAATAAAATATTCTAAATATAAAAATCAACACAATTTGGCGCCCAACGCCTTGTGTCAAAATAATTAGTGATTCAATTGCTTCAGGATATTCGATAATATGAAATTACCAGAAAAACAACCCGAAAAAGACGAATGGATGACAACGACATGCAACCACGCCCTCTATGCTATAGTCGACGTTTTCACGCAATATTTCGACGTGCTAGGACCCCTTCTATTGGAGGAATTATATTCTCAACTTCATTGGTGCGTACAGCAGGATAACGAACAATTAGCGAGATCCGGTACGAATTGCTTAGAAAATCTAGTAAACTCAAATGGAAATAAGTTTAACGAAAAAACTTGGACAAAAACGTGCCAGTGTATGCTGGATATATTCAATTCTACGTTACCAACAGCGCTGCTTACTTGGAAACCGGAATCTATGAAAACTATGGCTGTGATTGAACAAAACGGCGATATAGGACCCAATAAAGGTACAATTATGATTCGTAGTACATTTTCCCGCTCTAACATAGTATCTTGTAGGTATTTTAAAACGTTCCAGTTATCATCAAGACGTTAATATCGATAACGCTGAAGTTTTTAATAGTCTAGCAATAAAAAACGTCGTACAATTGGAATTAATTCAAACAATTGATAATATAGTTTTCTATCCGGCGACATCTAGAAAAGAAGACGCTGAAACGTTGGCGTTCGCAGCCGCTGATATGACAGGTGGAGGATCCTTAACGGAATGTCAAAGGGAAGAACAAGGAATGTACAGGCTATTGAGCAGTTCGCATTTATTGCAGTTAACAGAGTGCCTTTTACAGTCCCATCGGTAAGTATTTTTCC
>CAJUYG010000123.1:201003-213052 GCA_910591675.1 Galerucella calmariensis
AAAGTATCACTTTCCGCTCTTAATACACAAATAGCTATTTTTTCGACAACTTCTAGTCAAAGGAACTAATAATGTATCTTTTGTTTGAAGGTTTGCGAAGGCTTTCAATATCAACCACGAACAAAGGAACCTACTTTGGAAGGCCGGTTTCAATGGTTCAACCAAACCGAGCCTCCTAAAACAGGAAACGCAGAGTCTCGCTTGCTTGTTGCGAATATTATTTAAAATGTATTGCGACGAAGGTAGGCAACAGCATTGGCCGGTTATCGAAGCTACTTTAATAACGGTGTGCCAAGAGGCGCTGGAGTATTTCTTGAGACTTCAGAGTGAGAATCATAGGGAAGCGTGGACGTCGCTGTTGTTGCTAGTTTTGACGAGGCTGTTGAAAATGCCCGATAACAGGGTAAGTACAATCGTTTGTTCGAAAATTGTTTAAAATGCTGAAGGGTTAACAAAAATTTGGAATAAGAAATGACAAGATCGGCGAATCGAACAATAAAGTTACGTCGTCCGCTTGACAAGCTATTCATATCAATTGTCAATGGTGTTCGATACGAGATCAGTAAGCAGCTTATAGTGGACTGAAAAAGGGGCAAAAAGGTTTCAATTTTTTTTTTGAAGGTACAACCACATGTGGCCTTTACAAAATGATAGAGTAGGTCCCTGGCCATCTGAAATCGGCGATTACAACATTTTTTAATAGGGCCAACACTTTTTATAGCGAAATTTGTCAAAAATCTGTCAAAATTATGTTTCATTACCTTTTCACACATACCTCGCGATATCTCCGCCACTAAACAAGATAATTTCAACTTTTTTTTTAATCGGCAGAAAAAACATAAGCGAAGATTACTGCGTTAGTTTCATTAGTTTTTTTGTAAAATTAGATAAAACTGTAATCTTAACTTTTTTTGCAGCACTATTTTCAGTGATCGAGAAACTTTTTTATTTTCCAAAATTTCACTAAACTATCTGCGTATCAAATGAAACTAAAGCTTCAAGGAAGCTTTTGAAACAAGAATCACTATTCTAAGTATCATAGTTTTCAAGCAGTAGTTACTTGAAGTTAAGAGGTTCCGGACCTCCATGGACAACCGCGCCGGCCGCGGCCGTGCAGCTAGTTAAAAATACTGTTAATTGTGGGCCTGTAAATTAATAAAAGCTCCTAAACATTATAAAACAGTTATGGTTGTTATTCCTTTAGTTTAGATTAACAATATAAAATTTTAATATAAAAATTATTTTCATCGCAAGAATAATAGTTGTTATTTATGTAATAAGGATCATAAAGACGATCATTATGGTACAAGTCGTGAATGTTATCGGGCGAGGCGTAACCCTTGTGAAATGCAGGCAAAGTTATTATTGTTGCAATTTTTGTCTGAACATCGTATAGACAAAATTGTTCTTACATCATCGGGCACTGGTTCTTTAGAAGAAAAATTGGCTTTCCAAATAATCGGATCTTCTGGTGGCATATGTTGAATGTGGCTATTGTACCAAATGTTCAATTGATACAGGCCCGGTTTATCAATAGCCAATATTACCCATAAGTTAAGTATCCGTCAGATAAAAGTAACTAGCAGATAAAGTTCGTTTGTTTGGAAGCGGTTTAACAACTCGTTTTTTTTTTCTCTAGTTTGTTAACTGACAGATAATGAAAGTTGGCAATGCTGACGAATGAATGTAAGCAATCTCATTGGTTGTTACAAGAACAAGGTCATGTCACATGAATTGATATTTTTGTTAGGTTATTGGTGAATGTTTATCCAAAGGTTTATGTGTTTTTATTTTTCTTTCTTGAAGAGTTTTTGGTTGTTGAAAAATATGAATTTTCTGGATTGCGACGAAGATATTGTGCAAGCTCTTGAGTATGAAAGAAGGCCTTATACAGTTAGGGAAAGAGTGGACAACTTCGAAAAGTGGGATGACCAGGATTTTCATGCAAGATTTAAGATGACAAAAGAGACTGTTCTGTCAATATTAGAACTGATCGAGGATTCACTTGAGTGTCGAACTGATATGTAGGTGATCCAAGCCTCCTCTTTTGATTCCCAGGTTGTCACATCCGTTTTTTCATTTTTTTCTTCATATTTATGTTTATTTGCAATTTTTAAAAGCAAATTTCTCTCCTCTGCTGTGTAATTGCATCCTCCCTTTTAAGTAGTACTAGTACTTTCAATTTGTTACTTTGCTCAAAACCCAAGTAAATTTGACACAACACCACAACGGAATCAAAACAAAAAAGTGAGGTTATGTAATAGACCTTAACCATGCCTTAACCTTCAGATATCGACCTATCCGCCAGTTTAAACTGACAGATAAATATTTGACATTTTATCTGCCAGATAAAGTTATCCTGTTGTTGATAAACCGACATTTCCAAAATAACTGGTAGTTAAGCATTAACTGACGGATAAATTGCTATTGACAAACCGGGCCTCAGACACTTAAAATAATAATAGATACATATTATAACTTATGATAGGTAATTTTTTATTATATAAGCATTGGCGACTTAGAAAAGTATTTATTACCTTTTCAAATGTTGTTTAAAAGCATGATCAGTTGGAGGCAACTCAGAAGATGTGCGATTTGAGTCCGTTGTCAGGTACCATCGTAATTAATTCAAGGAAGCAATATTTTTGTTTTTGTTCCTATACAAAAAAAGTATATATTTTGTACTAACTTCCAATGCTTTATCTTGTGATAAAAAGAAAAGATTTTCTAGGTCTTCAAAATCATCAATATTTTTCTATAATCTGTCTGCACATATGTTAAGCTCTGTTGGCCTTTCTTTCCAGATCTGTTACATATTAGACACATTTGCCGAATATTAAATCCGTCTTTAGGATATTTTGTCCGAGACAAGTTTGTCTTTTTCTCGCAAAGTCTGACCACAAAATAAACACTCCATCGTTTACACAAAAAATCTCAATAGACACACACACATCCAAAATAATATCTACCTAATCGCAGTTAAAACAAAGACTGTTAGCAACTCAATCAAGTTATCGGCCAAATTTTTCAGGAATAGCCAGGTCGCATTATGCGATTGCGGGGAGATCTCTGCTCGTAGAAAGCACAATAATTAAACGCGGCTGCAGAAACTTTCAAGTTTGCGTATTTATTGCTCAAAAACTATGATACGTAGAATAGTAATTCTGGTTTCAAAAACTTCCTTGAAGCTTTAGATTTATTTGGAACGCAGATAGTTTCGTGAAATTTTGGAAAATAAAAAAGTTTCTCGATCACTGAAAATAGTGCTGCAAAAAAGTGAAGATTACAATTTTCTCTAATTTTACAAAAAGAAACTAGATTTTATATACTAATGAAACTAACTAAGTAATCTTCACTTATGTTTTTTCGGCCGATTAAAAAAAAGTTGAAAATATCTTGTTTAGTTCGGGAGATATCGCGAGGTATGTGTGAAAAGGTAATGAAACATAATTGTGACAGATTTTTGACAAATTTCTCAATAAAAAGTGTTGGCCCTATTAAAAAATGTTGTAATTGCCGATTTCACATGGCCTGGGACCTACTCTATCATTTTGTAAAGACCACATGTGGTTGTACCTAAAAAAAAAATTAAAAATCGAGGAGGAAGCGACTTTTTCTCCATTTTTCAGTCGACTATCAAGATTGATTTTAAAAATGGGAGCCAGTATCTACCTGAAGTATTCGATTTGTAACTTCGATCCTACTCCCATTATTCCGAGTTTCGTCGATCTTAGAGTCAATAAAAATAACACTTAAAAGCTACTGAGCTATATAGACATGAATTTGGGCCATTCGCACCGATTATCCTAAAAAGTCATACTTAACTAAGTGACACTTAAAATTTAAGTGGAACTTCATTCGCGCCGTACCTCCCTTAGCTACATGGGAGGTTCCATTTGACAACGCCGCAATTTTTAAAATCTTTTTTTGAAAAAGAAGATCTTGTCAAGAATTAACGGCAGTCGTTTGATCTATGCGTTTGATATTAGTTGGTGTCATCTTTGATTTTGACGTTTTGATAAGTATTTTTTCTTCCTAGTCATTTTAGTAGTTTAAATATGAGCGGAGAAAAACGATCTCGTGGAATAAATTTCACAACACGTGAAAAATCATTATTATTAGATATTATTAGCAAGTATAAAAATGTCATAGAAAATAAACAATTTCAATTTCTCCAAGAAAATTGAGAGCAGTTTTCTTCGTCATTTTAAATCTAAGAAAAACCGTCTTAGGATCGAATGTATTAAAATAATCGATCCTTATATATAACTGTGTGGGTATGCCGTATTCAATTATTTCTAAATCCTAATCATCTTCTAACATTTCCATTTCGATAAGACACATTACAAATACAAAGATCTACCAAAGCACAATTCACTCAAATCTAAACTGTCATAAATCAACTTCAAAATTAGTATTTCGAGGTTAAGTGGAACTTTAAGCCGAAGATATTCCGAGCTTAGTTAAGGTATCCTTAACGTCGCGCTAAGGATGCCTTTAAATACGGTGCGAACGACTAAGTGACACTTAGTGGATTTAAGTGACACTTAACGTTTAAGTGTCACCGGTGCGAATGGCCCTAATGCACAGAATTTAAGAACAGTGGACTTTGACAATTGACAGCTGTCAGTTTTAATGTTCCATGTCACACTTGCCGTGCCATCTAGCGAACGTTTTTTCTTGGAAATATTTTGTGGGTGAATGAAATAATAATTAAGTCAAAGCTACAAATGAAAATGTGTTTTATTAATATATATTTTTATTAATTTTTCAGTTTAGTGTACACATTTCACGATATTACCCCCATCTATGTGAGATAGTGTGTTTTGACCTAAAGGCTGAACTAAGGTCGATATTAAGAAGAGTCTTCCTAAGAATAGGACCGGTATTTCACATTACCTCTACATAGTTAAAGACGAAATCATGCCTTAGTCACTATTTATCTTATCTATGATTATTTTCTTTGGAATACATCGTCACACATACAAACATACCTCGTTAAATGTGTTTTTACCTACAAGTACAAAACTGATATGTTGATAGAGACGACAAGACTCCGTATTTATTTAATGAATGGGAAAATATTACAAACTGAAAATAAGAATAATTTTTTATAATTATCCTACTGTTTACTGTACCCAACAGATTTTGTCGACATTGTCACCACCAATTCCAATAGACAAGACTCAGCTTTGAACCTTTTGCATGGCTGGTTTTCATGCTTTTTAGATATTCAGTCACTACCCAAAAACCTTCACTCATTTTACTATTCGGCCGGATACTGGATATGTGCGGACAAGCTGACCGAATACAGGCTTCGAAAAATCTGTTGATGAAAGTTATCTTCTGCATAATAGCAACAAAAAGTACTTGAAAACAGCGGAGTCGTGTTTTATTGATTTTTTTTATCCTCATATGAACCCAAAGTATTTTTTTTATATATTTTTACAATCACTTGAAAATTTGGGAGAAGGCTATTAATTCTTATACTTTCTAAGGGGTCTATTCTGTCGATGCCGTTGATGAAGGAATATCGTTTACGAACGATAAATGTTATTCTTTATCCAAAATGCTAACTAATTCCTCGTTAGAAATCGCCGTTCATGAACGACAGCCAGAAACGTCACTTTGGGTATAAAAATTTGTCTATTTTTGTGATAAGATTAATTATTTCGGTGAAAATTATGGAAATTGTTGAAGAAGAAATTGATCCGTCTGCCGAATATTATTTGTTTTCTCTAAATAACATGTTATTTTCTAGCTCGTATAAGTATATTTCGTATTGTCTTCTACTTGTTTTGTTTGATAGTTTCTTTTTTTCTTCCATATTGATGGAATATTTTCAAGTAAGAAATTCGTAACCCTTCTTGGTGTGCGTCATCGATTGTGACGTATATCCGGGTTTTCGGCATGTCGTTTATTTTATTTGCTATTTTGACATATAGCTAACCTTAAATTTGATAAATAAGATCATCAGGATTGTATTTAGCCAAATTCGAAAAGGCTATGCAATTAATAATTAACAGCTTCTTTTTCTGACTGAAAATACTTGAAAACTTTCAAAATACTGATGTTCTTCCGTGTATTCATGCATATTTTTGTATTATTCATATAAATAAAACAATAAGATTCATATTCACTTCTCATAAATAATAATTGACCGTAAACAACAAAGTACAGACCTGTCAAGAACTGTCAGTGTGACAGTAGAAAAAGACGTAAGACTTATTGCTGCTACGAAAGTAACGCCTTCATAGTATTTTAAACTCTCGATTGAAATGTTGAGCTTGAGCGTAATCTAAACATCAACCAATCAAATTTTTGTAAGTCAAAGATTAGGGTTAACGTTTGTAAAACATTTAAACGGTTCATTATTGTGATATTTTGATTAGGATTAATCACAGACCTGCCTTTTTTCCATTTCTTCCTACGTAATGTGTTAGAAAGACATTAACAATCAATGACGCACACCAAGAAGGGTATTATTTCAACCATAATAGTAAAGATTTTGAATACATTAACGGATATGTATTTATATAGAATGGATATTGGCTACGACCTCCATCACATTCAAAAATCTGGCAACGCTGTGATATTTTGCTCTACTACCCATTCGAAAACGTCCAACTTTCGTTAACATCAGAAACTGGTCAACGAGAAAGAGATACAGAATAACGTTTCAAAATTTTTCGTTCACACTTCCAATCGTTTGTAAACGAAACCTCTGCTAAACGAAATATTACAGAATAGACGCCTTAATCAATATTTTTTCCTGAAGATCGAAGTTGAACTACTTTTTTCAAGTTTTTATTTAAATTTAACCCTCTCTGACTGGGTACTTTTATACACGATGTTAGAACGAATCATTTCTAGTCATTCTTTGGTACGCTGTGTCTAAAAAACTGGTTCATATTTTATTTTCAGTATTTCGTTTGATTTTTAGTTCATCACGTGGTGTATTGTTTTCGATTATTTTACTAAATAAAAGAAAAAAATTATGAAATTTCAATATGAATGTTGAAAGGTTGCTCGAAAAAATCGAAAATTTAAAAAAATATGAGCTACTTTTTGAGCTGTTCTTCAGAATTAGCTCTTAAAACATCATAAACTGACATTTTTCCACAAGAGACTAAAGAAAAACTAACTGATAGCAAAATAGTAGACTCCGTTTCATATAAGAAGAACCCACTAGAGTCGTATGCGCGAAGAAGCTGCACATAACAATATCTGAACATCAATATCGATCAAAGCTTTATGCCTTAGCCGATATTGATGTTGAGATATTGTTATGTGCAGCTTCTTCGCGCATACGACTGCAACTTATAGTGGGTTCTTATATGAAACAGAGTCTAGTTTAACAAGAAATATTTTTAGAAAAGATAGGTAGGTAAGGACTGAACCTGAGAGGTATATACCAATTATTTTAGTTAAATTTACCAGAACACATAGTTTTATTCAACAAGTGCAAATTTCCCATAGTTTTTGCGATATATTGAACTCAAATATCTTAATTTTTCATACAGATGGTTATTTGGATCTCATCACAATAAGGTATTTTTGTTGCAGTATTTGCCCATCTGCATAACGTATTTTTTTTTTATAAATACAGTGAGAACAATTCAAATGGAATACATTTTTGTATTAATTAAATATCAAAAAACTATGGAATTTAGCTACTATCACATGTAAATACCGTTTTTCCTTTTTTTTGGAAAAAAAATCATTCCATACTTAGTGATAATAAATACATATTTATAGATAAAAAATTGATTACGTGCCTTTATCGTTAATGTATGTAATTTTATTATTTTGAATATATTGTCTTGTACTTTATCAATTTTAGATTTGCAGTATTCGTCTACCCGATAATTTTTACTGTAAAAAGACGTACTGTGGACTAATTTGGATAGATATCTTTAAATTTTCTTAATCGATAGATTCGCTAAATAAAGTTTATAAAACCTTTCACTCTAACAATTTAGGTAGAAAATCCACAACTTGGCATTTTGAGGATACTCTGTAGTATAGTTTGTCTCAAAGTATACCGTCCTAGCTTTTGCCGACAATCATAAAATTAATGGGCTAATAGCTGTTGTAGAAGAGATCGCCAGTGGCAGACTATTTAAAAGTATTTTAAAAAGGATTAAATTTACAAATATCTATCTTTTTGTATTTTTATCATGCATCCTTTGTTTTTTATTAATATTTCTCTAAACTTTTTCCTCCTAAATGAGAGATTATTAAATACTATCATTGTATAAAGATGTGCTTATAATTATCTGCTTCATTAATATTTTTCCATATAATTATATCTGCAAAAGTAAGGTCGTATTTGGATTATTGCCGTCAAAAGCGAAGACGATATACAGTATGCGAAAACTCTTTCGTGTCCATTCAGTTTACACAAGTACGACAAGGAAAATATGAGAAAAACTGCTTGAAAGAGAGAGAAGAGTAATTGTGGGCGTATCTAGTTCATCCATTCAGCTCTCGATGAACTAGATACGCCCACAATTATTCTTCTCCCTCTCATCAGTTTTTCTCATATTTTCCTTGTCGTACTTGTGTAAACTGAATGGACCCGAAAGAGTTTTCGCATACTGTATTTTGAGACAAACTATACTGGCTTAACAGACACTCACATTCTTGTTTTCCTTTGACTCTGGCACAACAACCGCCGCCGGGGAAAGCGCCGAGCACACCTACATCACTCCTAGTTCTCGGTGTACACAAAACTTATTAATTTATTTATTTTTCGTTTTTTTTAAATAATAGAATTTCCGGGTGTAATGTACGTAAACATAATTTGTTGATATTTATCCAATTTTCTTGTTGCTGTATGTAGTCAAGTTGATACCATGTTATTTATATTTATTAAATTTTGTAGGCATCAATATTTTAGATATGTAAATAATATATAATATACGATATTGTTTTTGTGTTAATTTCAGTTGAAGACAAAAAGCTTAATAAAAAGAGATTTATTAGTTGTTTTCTATTATTTCTCACTAGATAGATAATTTATATTAAGAACACTGAGAAGACACTCGCACAGGTACAGTAAAGTATACAGTAATAGTATATTACGTAACGTGTGTGGTAAGAAGCATTTTACGCACGAATGGAAGGTAAATATATTAAACAGTGCTATTCAAAAGTCCCCTCTCCCCCTCGTATCTTTTGAACGGCTACACTTACATTAACAAAAGTTGGAGGGTGAAAATAAAGTGTTGTAAACTTCTCTACGAATGGTAACAGGTGAGGTAATAGTAATATATGACGTCACAGTGCCACTCTGGCCTATAATTTTAAATAGGACCTTATGGCAAGTGATATCTCGTTTGAAAGCCATTGACATTGGCTACATACCCATATTAATTTTGTTTGGGTTTACACAAATTTTGACGGATAAATTAAATAAATACCAAAATTATTATTTCACATTTAAATATTGAAGATTTTTCAGTCCGCCTCTGGTTAGTTCTCAAAAAATTGACGTTTTTAATTTAATAGTATTTGTTGCTTTGCAAAGTTTTTCTAAATAGCTTAAATATTTAATTTTATTATTGTTTCACGAGACGTTTAAGAGTTTACATAGGCAAAATGGTACGTAATCAAGCCGACAAAGTAGCAGCTATCTTAATAATTGGTGAATCTAAAAAGAATCTCCATGAAGCGGAACGTTTATTTAGTGAGAAATACCCAGATCGCCCTATCTCGAGAACTTATTTGAGGGAGCTTCTTCACAAGTTTGAAGCAACAGGTAGTGTTCAAGATGCCAAACGATCTGGTCGACCAACATTTAGTGGTGATAAAAAAATTGATATAGTTGCTGAGATGGTAGTAAACCCTACTTCCTCTTCAACTAAAGTTGCGTCTATCTGTGAAGTAAGTAAAAGTACAGTACAGACAGTGCTGGGTAAAAATAAATTTCATCCATACAAGATGAAAATGGTGCACCACCTTTCGGATGACGACCCCGACAGAAGACTCGAATTCTGTGAATGTATGACAAATAAAATTAGTCAAAACCCACATTACACAAAAACAATTTGTTTTAGTGACGAAAGTACTTTTTGCCTCAATGGAAATGTGAATACACAAAATGTAAAGTATTGGAGTGACACAAATCCTCACACCTTTCGTGAACAACATACCAAATTTCCAGAAAAAGTCAATGTTTGGGCAGGTATTTTGGGAAACCACATAGTTGGTCCTGTCTTCCTAAATTCAAATTTAAGCAGTGAAGTGTATCAGGAAATGTCACAAAATGCAATTGAGCCGTTAATTCTTGAAGATAATCCAGATGAATTCGGCCATCTGGAAATAACATTTCAACAAGATGGTGCAGTTAGACGTTACCTGGATGAAGAATATCGAGGTAGATGGATCGGTCCTATAGAATGGCCACCTCGGTCACCAGATCTGACACCATTAGATTTTTTTCCATGGGGGTACTTGAAATCCAAGGTTTATACTACGGCACCAAATAGCATTGGCGTTTTAAAAGAAATAATTATTGAAGAATGCAATGCAATTTCAGCTGACACATTCGAACGAGTACGACAAGAGTTTACTAATAGGATGTATTACTGTCAAGAAGTAGATGGAGCACATTTCGAACTCTTGCTATAAGAATCCATTGTTGATATTTGATTAATTAAATTTAAAAAAATAATTTCAATAATTTTGGTATTTATTTAATTTATCCGTCAAAATTAGCTTAAACCCAAACAAAATCAATATGAATATCTTTATAGCTGAGTACACATGACTAGAAAGTCAAGAAACGATTTTTGTATTCTGTGTAAAAAAAAAGAATACAAAAATGTTTTCTTGACAAAATTAATATGGCTATGTAGCCAATGTCAATGCCTTTCAAACGAGATATCACTTGCCATAAGGTCCTATTTAAAAACATTGGCCAGAGTGGCACTGTGACGTCATCTATTACTATTACGTCACCTGTTACCATTCGTAGAGAAGTTTACACTTCATTTTCACCCTCCAAATTTTATTAATGTAAGTGTAGCCGTTGAAAAGATACGAGGGGGGAGGGGACTTTTGAATAGCACTGTATTTTGTGGTATAGCTGGACATCTTTCAGAAACTGGAGAACGGTGAGGGCATTATCTGGATTTCCAAGTAACTCTTGAAGACTTCCTTTGAGGTTGAGCTGTTGTCTTCTATCCATGTACCTACTGTTGGCATTCTAAAATAATGTGTTCAACGGTGTAGATGCAGTCACAGGTTGAACAGAATGGTCGATTGTTGGATGACATAAGGTAGCCATTAGTGAATCTAGTGTGACCGATTCTCATTCTTCTCAGCACCACTCCAATATAGTAAGGGTGGCTTAATGAAGGCTGGATTTTTTGCAGTATTGTTGGGATGGAGTTCCAATGATTTTGATATAGAGTTTTGACCTTATGCTTGAGATCGGATGCAATTTGGATGTTATCTCGCATTTTAATTAACATAATAACAAATGAACAATATTTTAAACATTTTCATAAGTATAACGCACAGAAGAAGGAAATATTAGGGACATTAAACAATTCTTCAAATAGATCACTTATCCTTATCCCTATACGTAACGTAAAGGAGATACGTGATAAATCAAACAGAAGTATAAAGCAAATGCGTTCGTAACGTAACCATACATGTATTTTAATTTTTAACCTAAAAATAGTGAGTACTATTACCTTGATATCTACTAAAAAATAGTCTTTTTTAAAGTGACGTGAACTTGAAACACAATAAAGCGATAAGTACGTTAGGTACGTGTGACGGATTGATACGTGTAACGTAACGCAACCCACTTATCGCTTCTGCACATGCGCATTGCGATACGTATAGGTGGTGATTTTTAGTCCCTCTTAAAGTGCGTTTAGACTGCGCGAATATGTCTCGCGTTTCAATCGCTGCGACGTGAAACGCAAATATTGAAATCAAAATGCAAAATAAATTTTTTCTATAAATTCATTTATAATAAATAAAAATCAATGATTTATAAATATCTTTTCAACTTACAAAAATTGAATATATA
>CAJUYG010000123.1:213452-224063 GCA_910591675.1 Galerucella calmariensis
GATTAGAAATAATCGATTATATATGGATTGTTAAATGAAGTTTCATCCAGAGTAAAATAAATTCTTATATTAATATATGTGTATTTATTTATTGATTCAAAAAATTTGATTATTGCTTAAAAGGAACTAAAGTTCTTACCGTGTGTCCCGTGACACGTTCTTCAATTTCTTATATTTATCACTCAACAATTCAAGCTTTATAGGTCTTAGACCTTGGCTCCTTTAAACTTTCATAATAAACATAGCATTTTGTGAGTAAACTTAAACTTTACCTTCTTTGCATTTTCAACAAGACGAGAATTATTTGTAAACAATTTTCTACCAGACCTTGGCTTTTTTTCGTCCTTTCTTGTCACAGTATTATCAGATGAATCAAAATCATTGCTAAAAGTTTGTTTATTTGTGTAAACAGAAGTGCCTTTTTCCGGTATTTTCAATTTACAGGTATTATCAAACAGTTTATCATCATTTATTTCAGGAAGTAGAGAAATATCGTCAGATTTTTCGCGAGGTAAACTACTGTATCTTTGATAACAAGTAGTGTCATCACCAGTTTCATTTTCATTTACTTGACAAAATTGGTCACCCTGTGCCATAGTTTCTGATGGAGTGTAGTAATTTGACCAATTAGATGATAATTCAGAATCAGTGTCAATTGGTTTTTCATCTTTTTTCGGAGTGGAATGATCGTTAACAGGGTTAGTAAACTGCTTTCCAAAACTATCAACTTTTGTTTGATGTTCTAACTTTTGTCTTTCTAAAAGTTCGATAATTTGTCTGGAATAATCTTCTGGTATCTTTTTTAAAACTTGTATCAATTGACATTCTGGATCTGATAAATTAAAAGTATTTTTAACTGTTTCAATGTTCTCAGTATTGGCATTGACTAATATTTGTTGTACCGAGATGTCAGTTTGTACCACCTGAAAAAATTAAAAAAAGATTTATCAACAATTTTAATAAAACCAAATGTTGCTTGAGATTATATGTGCTGCCAAATATTCTCTGTAATTTTATAAAGGTACTGTTCAGAGTGATAAGTAAATTTTTGAAAGGTTATTAAAAATTAGATTGTTTGTTCATTAACAAATTTATTTATTAGAAGCACATCTTTAGAATATGCCAACTTACCTCAATTGTAGGAGTTTTTTGTTCTTTTTGGGGACATTGATCTCCATTATCCAATTTATTTAAATAAATGTCAGTAGTATTTTCCTTGTTGGATACATCTGTATTGTACACGGTATTCAAACTACTAAATTCACTGTTTTCTAATGGTATAAAATTGTTTTCTAAAGAGGTCCAAGTTCTGGATAGATTTGGATTCAACTGTTCAACATTTGAATCATTATCTGTATTACTTTTTTTAAGGTGAGCTAAAAGTATTGGACTTGGGGCTTCCAAAGTGTATGAATTGCTTCTGATCAGTCTTCTTGGAGGGGAAGTGGGAGATTTCGTAATTCTTGGCGTTTTTGGAATTTTAGTAGGTGTTGATTTTTTTCTTGGTTTTGAGGCTAAAGGTGATTCTACAGGCCGAACCTGTTAAGAAAAAATGCACAATATAAAACAAAGCGTTCCTACTAACTTTAAAATTAGCAAGAACTAAAATTCACAACAACAAAATGAGGCATTGAAAACCAACAAAAGATATTTACCCAAACAGCACCTATTTGCTTGTGCTGACTGAAACTTGCAAAAATGTGATTTTCAACAGTTTTCTGAAAAAATCAGCAACCAACCATTACTTATTGCAGAGCATATTCAGTTATCAGAGATACCTTGTTTATATTGAATAAAAACTTACCTTATCCACACTTTTTTTTGATGAAGCACTTGAGATACGTGATAATCGATCTCTAGCACTAGATTGTACTGAAGAGACAGCAACTTCAATTGATTTGTTTAAAGATGAATCTGTATCATATGCATCACTGCCACAGCTATTATCTGTTAATTGGTGACCTCCTACACATTCAATTTGACCTTGTTTAGAACCAGTGACCAAATCTTTACTATTAATTATTCTGATGCCGTCATTGTTATATTCGGTAATATCGATAATATCTCTGGTGAGTTTTTGTTTCCTCTTGGGCTGTGCACTATTTCTTGCAGAGTCAATTCCTAAGTCGTCTATGTGGCTATTTTCACTTAAATTTGAAGGTTCGGCTAAAGTATGAAGGGCTATGAATTCTTCGAGGCTCTTTTTTAAATCCCTGCAAAGTTTTAGTCGTTTTTCTAATTTTATGGCTTGATGTTTATCTTTTTGTATTTCTAGGCGGCGTGTTTCGGTTATCTGTAAAAAAAGTATGAAAACCTTAATAACATCAATTATAAGTTATACTTACCACAGGAGGTAAAAGCTGTATTCCTTTTACTTTAATGCAAGAGATGTAAGGTTTTGATTCTGACATTATTACGATGAACCTTGTTAATTTAGCAAGAAAATTAGATATTTACTTGAGAATTGGAAGAGTTATTAACAGTTCATTTTAAAAGATTAAAAACGATTTATGTTAGAATATTATTAAAAACCATGGTAACTAACCACAAAACGAATTTGAGACATAATTTGAACTTTTGTCACTGTCAAAGTCAAACCACTACAAAACGAAGTTTATTCGAAATACGAAATACACCAATCATACACCCATAGACATAAATATTTCTCTATGCATACACCATTGTACAAAAAGTAGCGTGTTCCATTCCATAATTAATTTTTTCCGGTCATGATTGGTTGGAAGCTGAGTTCATGTAGGAGTTAAATTATCACTAGTCGATACTGCTGTTGCCATCTATGTGAAAATAGTATATTCGATATTAAATAAATGCATTTTAAGAAGTACTCTGCATATGTTACGTCTGCATAATCATTGTATCTTATACAATTTCCTGATCTAAGCATTGTATTGTATAAGGATTTTTTTATTTTATACAATAAGTGTTGAGATGTATCATTGAGTGATAAAATTTATATTGAAATACTGGTTGTCTAGATTGGTGCACAATTGGATAGGTACAATGCTTCTCTAACAGATGGCAGTGCATATTTACCATGAATAAGCACCGATGTATATTTGACTGTTGCTTATGTGTACTCTAGGATACACATTATAAGTTATCGCTTCTCGGCCTCTGGCTAAGATCAAAGTGTAGTATCTGTTCTTATCAGCTTAATATCTGATACGCCCCGCATGCGGGGCCAGTATATTAAACTGATTTTTGGAAATTGATGGAGGGTTAGGGGCTTGCTCCACCTCCGTCGCGGGTTGGCCCGGTATTGCAGTACCACCGGGATCGGCCCACTTTAAAGTAATAAAAACATAATTTACCAAGCCATGATGGATGCTGGGTATTTGATTTGAGAATCACCTAAAGAGTCTTATCCCTATGTGTTTTTGATCAAATTTTGTGTCTGATGGAAAGATGCAAGCGCCAACACTCTTCAACAATCAAACTAAATCCAAGTCAAAACCTTCGTATGAATTTTCAAATAAGCCGTTTTAACATTAGAGAAAGAGGCCTGATGGAATAGTTTCATATTCCTGGGCATTGACGTTTAACAGAGACGGGATCAAAATAAATAGTTAACTTTTAACTATTCCCTAAATATTTTATTTACATAATGTGTACGTAATTTACGACAATAAATGTCATTTAAATGAATTGAACAATTTTGGAAAATTCAGCGGCTTCAAACATTAGTTGCATTTTAGAAATAAATACAACATTTAGATTGTAACATTATCGAAAAAATATCTATAAAAATCAGGAATAATGTGCGTATCAACTAAACTTTTCAGATCTTTTTTCTTATTTTCAGATAGGTAACTGAATTTGTTTAGGATATGATTGTTTAACGGAAATGGTTTTTATATCTTTTAGATTAGAACGTCTCTTTTTTGTCCTATAATTAACAGATTTCCATTCTTCTTGCTTAAAACTAGTTTTAAATTGAAATGTGCTGCTGTTTTTTTCAAATTTTAAAATTCGCACATCGCTAATTTTAAAGTCGGCTCCGTCAATATCTTTTGAAATATTGAGAGACATTTCTTCGAATAAACTTTTAATATCAAAATCATTAAGACCCATTTCCTGTACTTGTATTGGATTACCTTTTTTTTGGAGCTGCGGATCATTGATACATATTGATCTGGAACATAGACAGGTCCAGATTTTTTTGATCTTCTTATTGCCTTTTCGATAACGCTATGAACGGCATCACCCTCGTTTTGGGTGTGTCCTCGCATCAAATATTTATGTGTGATCGAGTTAATGTTTAGACATTCTACCGCGGAAATGTAAGTGGCAATTAAAAACCTAAAACAACATTATTATTATTATAGTTTAAAATAAACTTTAAGATTTTATTATGTAACCTGTTTTTTTGTTGTCCTCCACAGTTATCTGAAAAAAAGACAACATTCGCTTCGGGAGTGGTTTCCGATGTTTCAGTCAAATATTTTAATATTATGCATGTGCCAATTTCCACAGCGCCTCTATGACCAAAGCGCTTCATGCCAAAAAAAAGCTTTGGTTTTATCGTTGGCTTCAGAAACAGTTAGTTTCATTTAAAACCATATAATGAGTAGATTCCACGAAGTGAGGGTATATACAGTTAACTCAATTATCGTTGGCTATTTCTGTAACCTTAAATAATGGTAAACCTTCAGAACACTTGACAAAAAAACAAAAACAACATACTCACAGTGAAATTGAAGCAATTTAGCCGATGTTTGACCTACAGGTATTGGCATAACCGCCTGTAAATCATAAACCGCCAATGTTATTTCATGGTTTCTTGCTCTTTCCCTGTCCTTTTCTTTTTCTTTTCTACTGAGATCTTTCTCTTCTAAGTGATCTTCATTTTTTGTCTCCAATTCCATCTTTTGGTCTTCGGTGGCGTTCTTATATGCTTCGCATTGATCACACTGATCTTTTTTTTGGTGCAAAAAACCCGATATTGTACTAAGTGTTAAAGATTTTTGCATACATGTCATAAGTAGCTGGTTCTCTCTTAAGATCCTCCCTTTTTTTCTCATAGTTCCTATGGAGTTCGGCGATAGATAGTCCGCCGTCTATAAATTGACGAGAAGTAGCACTTCTGAGTGACTCTCAATTCTTGGTATAGAGTCAATATGAATACTAATAGAATTTAAAATTTTTTCTGTGTTTTTTTTGTGATTATTATGTTTTCCTCGTTGATCTGCCGGTATTATTCCTGATCCAGAGACTTTAGATTTAATAATGGTTCTTAAAGTTCTTTCTGACAAACCTAAGGTGTTCATCAGAAATAATTTACTTACTCGGACTCTTTTTCCATCATTTTGCAAATAAAAAGCGCATTCTGATTTCTAGGATTATCAGCTGAAATTCGTCTATAATTAAGTTCTAGTCGTTCTATACAAGAACCCAGGAAATCACGTTGACGCTGAAGGGATGCTAAATTCCAATAATCGTGAAATATTTTTCTTCTAAACTCATCGCAAAATTTTTGGAACTTTAGTTCTTTATGCCAGGTTATGTTTGAGCGACCGGGGGTCGCGACGCGAAAGATCTGACCGTTACGCGTTACGTTACGAAACGTTATGTTACATTTTTTCGTTATGTGCCTTGCGTGCTTGTGCCTCCTTAGTCTCTCTCTCTCTCGTTTACGAAGCAGCGATTCATAATAATAAAATGCTCCCAGCCGGATTTGAACCCGGGCCGCCCGCGTACAATGCAAGCATCCTAACCGCTGAACCACCGATGCTATATTGAAATTCTATGCAAAGCTGGTATTCGCAGTGCTAGTGATCTACTTGAATTTGTTCGGATAAATTTTTACTATTATTTCCATAACTTGTTTTGCGCGATTAAGGGGTCTAGCACATTTACTTTTCGAAATACAGGGTGTTGAAATTTTGAAAGCTTGAATGTTTTAATTCGATAACTTTAAAATGGATGGATAAATTAATTTGTCATTTGGCAGATTGTTTTTAAATGTAAAAGGGCATATTTTGAAAGAAATTGTAGTTTGGGCAGGTTGTTTTTAAATGTAAAAGGGCATATTTTGAAAGAAATTGTAGTTTGTGCAACTAGTGTGGATATGATGGCCATGTCGCACGAGGACGAAGTTTCAATCAATCGTTCAAGTGCGATATGGACAATCCACACGAGTCGAGCAGCATATTTTTTCTACGATCCACTTAAGAAAAAATCTAGAAAATAAAAATGTCTATAAACTGTAATATACCTAACTTCAAATTAAAAATTTTACAATTCAATTTTATATTTCCACTAATTTTGTGGTAAACGTACAGTTCTTGAAATTTGTATAGGGCTACGGTTTCATATTTTAAATATACGATGCTGTTCTAAGTAGATGTTGCCAGTCGGACTCCCTCATGAAAGGTTCCGTACCACTATCTATAATAATGAATATTCTGCTAAATATTTCAAACGTCTACCTGTTGTTGTTATTATTATCAAGCAGAATAATTATTTTTGGAACTTTAGTTCTTTACGCCAGGTTATGTTTGAGCGACCAGGGATCGCGACGCAAAAGATCTGACCGTTACGCGTTACGTTACGCTACGTTATGTTACGTTGCTTCGTTATGTGCCTTGCTTGCGTGCTTGTGCCTCCTTAGTCTCTTTCTCGTTCACGAAGCAGCGATTCATAATAATAAATATGCTCCTACCGGGATTCGAACCGGGCCGCCCGCGTGCAATGCGAGCATTCTAACCACTGAACCACCGATGCTATATTGAAATTCTATGCAAAGCTGGTATTCGCAGTGCTGGTGATCTACTTGAATTTGTTCGGATAAATTTTTACTATTATTTCCATAATTTTTTTGCGCGATTAAGGGGTCTAGCTACTTTTCGAAATACAGGGTGTTGAAATTTTGAAAACTTGAATGTTTTAATTCAATAACTTTAAAATGGATGGATAAATTGATTTGACATTTGGCAGGTAGTTTTTAAATGTAAAAGGGCATATTTTGAAAGAAATTGTAGTTTGTGCAACTAGTGTGGATAAGATGGCCATATCGCACGAGGACGAAGATGGAGCACGATGCCGTAGGCGGAGTGCTCAATCGTTCAAGTGCGATATGGACAATCCACACGAGTCGAGCAGCATATTTTTTCTACTACCCACTTAGGAAAAAATCTAGAAAATAAAAATTTTTATAAACTGTAATATAACTTCAAATGAAAAATTTAACAATTCAATTTTATGTTTCCACTAATTTTGTGGTAAACGTACAGTTCTTGAATGTCCAATTTGTATAATGCTACGGTTTCCTTTTTTAAATATAACTGGCCTGTTGGCTCTGCCAGTAACAAAAACTTGAGAAAAAAAAAGTAGATGTTGCCAGTTGTACTCCCTCATGAAGGGTACCGTACCATTATCTATAATAATGAATATTCTGCTAAATATTTCAAACGTCTATCTGTTGTCGTTATTAATATCAAGCAGAATGATTATTTAAAAATAAAATTAACAATAAAAAAAATTCCTCACCGGGAATCGAACCCGGGTCTAACGCGTGAGAGTCTGGTGCGCTTACCAAAGAATATGCAAATTGTTTATCTATAACGTCAGGTGTGTAACATAACTTTTGCGTAACAGGAACTAAAGTTCCTACCGTGTGTCCCGCGACACGTTCTACCTTTTTATTACAACCTAAAATACATTTTTCTGGGCAGGGTGGTTTTATTTTTCTTTCTTGAACCAGTCTTCCATTTTTAGTCGTATATTCCTTCCCCGAATTTATTAACTTTTTTTTACACTCGCCCAAGTATCTTCCTTTCTTAAACGTTTATTGCCTTTCACTGGGAAGTCAGGCATGTCGTTATCTCTAACGTTATCACCACCTGCGATCTCAAGAGTGTTGCTGACAATCGCAGGAATGACAAGCTCTTCGGCCACACCTAAAGACATTGTATTTTTCCTTTCTTTGACGAGAGTAGATAACTGTGAACTTGACGATGTAGAGCTTGATGAGCTGGAATCATCATCAGATGGTGTATACTGTTGCATTCTCGGTATGTTGCTGGTGTTACTTTCCTAAGCGCTAAGTAATTGCGCACTGGTGGCACGACTTATTTTTAAGAATTCAGCAGTGAAAGGGTTAAAAAACCTCGATTGATGTAGTTTCATTAATTCACTAATTGTTAAGGTAAATGTATGATAAAGTTTTGCATCAAATAATAAAACTAAGGGCAAAGTTGTATCAAACACTTAAACTCGGTTTAATGTTAGCTGATGTTTTAGAGTGTAGCTGATTGATGTATTTATTATCAACAATTACATCAGTCTAATCATCAGTCATCATTAAGCCGAGTTTAGGTGTTTGGTACAACTCGCCCTAAGGATCTTTTGTTTTTTTCCGTGCAATTGGGTTTTGAGAATTATTTGAAAATTTAAACAAATTAATAACAATTAGTAAAAAAAGATGGTTGCAGAATTCATTTTTTTATTTTTCCAACTTTTGAGCATGTTTCTAAATAGGGACTGTAATATTTTATTATTTCGCAAGAAAGTAATAGCTCAAAACGAAAAAATGGCGACATAGATGAAGTCTCTACGACAATTTTCCAAAAGAGAATTTTAATTTGAAAAATATTTTTTTGGGCCGAGAAACGTGATTATCTCTGAAGCCTCTGGATATTTTTGTCTGGAAAAATTTGTGGATTTTTCGAACATAAGAAGGAATACTTTCACCAAGTTTTATCAAAATAAAATTATTATTGTGTAAATGGAAAATAAAAAACGATAATAGTTATTTGTTTTACTAGGCATTAAATCTGCTTTTCTGTCGTGTGAAACATATAATTTTTCTTCAAATTTGTTCCAATTCCACGCAAAATCGACTTTTTCATATTTAAATTGCGTTTCATTATCAATATCCAAATAACTAAATTATTTTATCAAAGGTAACTGGGCCCTGCGTTACTATGTTTACCGCTGATTGAATATGTTGAATATGTTTGTTTACTGTTTACTTTGTCATTGTCAATTTTGAAAAGTTGTCATGTTAGAAATGGATTTACTGCAAAGTGAGGATGAATTGATGCAATTAACACCACCTGAGATAAGAGACCAGGCGCGAGATGTGGAATTTAACCTTTTACCGGAAAAATCAATAACTGTATATGAACTCACATACAGTTTGATTTAAATAATTACTTGGAAGGTTGCCTAGCAACGAACTTTTTCTGCCTAGGCAGTAAAAGTGGTCTTTTTCTGCCTAAGCATTAAAAGTACAACTTCTAAGCCTGCCAAGTGTCATTAAAAGGCCGCTTTTAATGTCATTTGGAGAAAAAAGCGATTTTTCGCATTTTTCTTGGAGTTTTTGGGATTATATGAAAAAATCATTCTCACAAAAGTTGTAGGACCTTTTTATGATCTACAACTTTTCTGTTGTACACTTTTCTTTCCGACGTCAACTTTCGCCGGAAATCGCAATAATCCAAAATGCCACCCATTTTCACCCCCCAAATATATCTGGAAACACCCCTGCTCACGCATTTATTTTTTTTACGTTTATTATACGCATATTTACCATTTCCAACTGTTCCCATCCTGTTAACAATTTTCTCTTTGTAAAAGTGTTATTTGGCTGGACTATTAGTGAATATTACACACATGTCACACATGCAGAAATAGCAGGAACGGTTTATTAGCACTGTTAGCAGGTCTTAAAACCCAACTATCTCTTGAGCGTGTGACCATCGTTTGACAAGCTAGATTTGAGAGTAACCATGTTAACCTACCATAAGGTGTAATAATGGTGTAATACACTCAGTCCAGACTCCAGCACCATTTCTTCCCAATCGAGCGAATGCGGCTTGTTAAACGGGAACGCATTTTTAGTGCATCTGCAATCTGCATAGGCATAGAGATGAAGAAATTATTCTTTGATTATTAACATGCCCGACTATTACAGTCGAGCTATAAAAAATTGTTTATAGACTCATTTAAATTGCTCCTCTCCACGGAAATCTTTAGTAAAAGGCGAAAGATTTATTCGCATTGAAGAGAAACCAGAGTAACATCAATATTAAATTCTGTTATACTTGTCTAGAGTAATGGAACATTTAAAATGAGTGCGTAAATACGGACATCTTATCTGAATCAGCTGAACATTCCAGCACGTTTTCTGTCATTATTATACAAAAGCCTGCGCTACTCATATGAAGATGGCGCCACGTGGTAACATTTCCAATAATTTCGAAAAAGCAGATGTAATGCGAAGGGGTTTTCTGGGATAGAAGTATAAGAGCCTGAGCTACTAATGTGAAGACGACGCCACATGTCAATATACATATTAATTTTTTGAAAGCAGTTGTAATTGGTTTTGTTTTAATGTGTTAAATAAGGGGATTACCAAAATTCTGCAGCAAATAAAGAAATAAATAAAGTTCGATAGTAAATGGTAATATTGAATAATATAGTTAACAAAAATTGAAACACGTTTGTGAATTTTACATAAAAATACAATTAGATGAAACAACTAATTGAAGAAATAATTTTTATTCATTTTTATCCACTCATCTGTGAAAATGGCAATCATTAATAGTATATTCCATAACAGTTTAAGCAATTCATTATGTAGGACAT
>CAJUYG010000123.1:224073-236390 GCA_910591675.1 Galerucella calmariensis
TAATAGTATATTCCATAACAGTTTAAGCAATTCATTATGTAGGACATTTTAAAATTGTACATTATTGTGTGATGAATACACAAACATTATTCATTATCGTAGGTGGGTAAAATACCTGTATAAGATAAAATTGTTATGTGCAAATTCTGTTAGTATTGTGCGCAATAATATTTAAATATAATGAAATTGTGTCATAAACAATCATTTTTAAGCGATAAATAGGGGGATCCAGTAAGTACTTGATGTAATTTAAGCATTTATTTAGTGTGTACACTTTCTGTGAAGAAAGACACAGTGCACTAACCTGATTTTAGGAACTTCCTAACTAAGTACCTACTTCCTAGGCTAGGAAATACCTAAATCCAACCTAAGAATTTCTTAGTTAAGAAGTCATTCCCTGAGGAATCTGTGAAGTTTCATATTTTAATAATTTTAAGAATGTAACTAATTTGAAAAATATGTGGAACACATTAAAACGCATATAGGTAATTAAAATTAAATATGTGAATATATGAACCGAGTACTTACATTGAAAGAAAACAATTACCTTAGTAGGAATGTGATAATTTGTTGAAAATAAAACCACAATCGCAAAAAAGTGCTAGTAAAGATTAAAATAATGAACATTTTTATAAAAATAAACACAGAACAAAAATGTTGTTCTCAGTTATATCAAAAGAGCTGTATGAAACGGGCGGTAATCTGACCAATCACTGAGCAGCAGAAATGCCAACATAAATTCAAAACGCTCCTCTTAGTTTAAAAACAAGATATAGTGTGGATACTGTAATCATTTAAAAGTGCAAAAAAGCAATTGTTAAGAGTGTTGTCGAGTAGTTTTTTTTCGTTTTGAGGTTATATAAGAATAGACCAGTCCAGAATGAAGCCACAGAGAGATTGGCCATATTGCCGTGGAGCCGTGGAGGACTCATTCTATTCGAGAAAATCACGTATCACTAGATGGCGCTGAATTCTTTAATATGGCTGCTATAGCGGTGAACAACAAAATAGTCTGTAAAGGTGTTTGATGCTGTTTAATTTTTTTATGTGTTTTTCAAGGCGTTTTCAGTGGGTTTGGCAGGCTTTTCTTTATTTATGTAATTTCTGTTATTTCCTAAACGTGTTTGTGTGGTAGTGTTTAAGAAAATAGGTCTAAAAATGACGAAAATTGAAGTACTTAACCCTTTTTAATCTCATGGAATATAGAATATAGAAGAAAATTAAAAGATGTAGCCCACTTCGTAGTTTTCGGCAACATTATAGTTAGTTTGGCTCTTCTTCTTCTAGTAAATTACAATGACCTGCTTTCCTATAGCACATCTACCCAGCGTAGTAGTTTTATTTTATTTTTGTTCTTTTTGAATAGTGCCTCTGGGTACTAGCCCATTCACTTCAAATTAATCATTATTGGGTAAAATCAACCAATGGCAGTTAGGCTTTGATTAGTAATCAATTCTGACATCCAGCTGACTTACGCCACATACAAAAAACACACAAACTTCAACTCCACCCCAATATGGCCGACCTGTCAAAGTCAGCTGTTCTTGAATGGTCTATTGAGAGTGAAGTTTGTCCGGTCACAGAAATTGGTCACGATGACGGTTTTCAATTATTTACTGCTTCAGAAAAAAGTTATAAGGAAAACAATGATGGGCACACTGTATAAGGCTAATATAACTTAAATATAAGTATCAACATTGAAATATCTTCCATTATTATGACCACACCGATAATTTAATGTTAATTGAAAATAAATAAACTTGAATGTAAGGAAAAATTCCGATCATTTAAATAAATCACTGGACACATTAACACCGTACAAAACCCACAAGAGGTAGTCTTAATCCAATAACAATAACAATATACAGGTAATGCCTGATAGAATGATTATTCTAAAACAGAAATTCAGTTTATAATAAACATTCGACTCCGAACTTTGAAAGTAATTTTGTATTTACAACTAAGTATTTTAAATGAAATTAAAAGTTGAGTGATTTAATAAAATAATAATTAAAAATTCCACAATATCAAAATATTTATATTTATTTGGTCCTTGACCGGCTTCACGAACATAAGTTCACATCATCAGAAGGATGACAATGATGGAATGTCAATATTTAAAAATGGAAAAATATATACAACAGTAACATTGACAATCCATCACTGACATCCTTCTGGACGTCTATTCTTGAAAAATCATAAAAATCATACGCTCCGGATCGCATGGTCCGAAATAGAGGAGCAGGGCCGAGTGAATTGGTGCTTGCGCAGTAAAGAGGATTTTTTTATGGAAACTTGTTTTCATTCTGTCAGAGAAATAAGTATATAATTACCATTTCTCCATGCATTCCGAAATTATTCTGTCAGTTCTCTGTTTCTTTGAATCTTAAATAATTCATGTGCATATAGTAGAAAAAAATACTTTGTCGTGAGTTTGAATGGTTTTACTGGTTTTGTCCACGACCACCTAATAATAAGTCAATATTTTACCTCCTAACTAAAGGTATATGGTACCCATATATCAACTGTCGTGAATTATGGTTCATAATACACTGTAGTGTATTATGGTTCATAATTCACGACTAGAGATGGGGGTACAATATGAAATAAACTATTAAATCTGTGTATTTTGTTCAGGAAATTTGTTTTTGTACAACTGTCATTAAAAGTGACACTTTTAATGATAGCAAACAATGTTAAAAACGATTGTTTACATAGCAGCGTGTTAAAAATACTTTTAACACTAGTGTTAAAAATATTTTTAGCACTCCATTTTCTTATGATGAAATCAGATGAGAAAAATTCAGCAATTGCAAATTTTTATTATCAATATTTAACAATCATTACTTATGAACATTAATATTAATCGTAAAACTAGAAAAAAGACGAAAACTGGACAGGAATGAAATTCAAATGACAGCGTCTTTTCTCATTTGTTAGTAATCATAACGTTGGCAACGTCTGCGATTCACAACAATCTTTTGATTATTTGAATACTAAAATGCATTTTGAATTTATTGTCATTGCAAATTCGCTCGTTTCATTATCAAAATAGGGAAGTTGTACAAAAAACATTGTATGGTATTTGTGTTAAAAGTGATTTTATTTTGTTCGTGAAATTGTTCAATTCGCTCCGCTCATTTCACAAACGTTTTCACTCACAAAATAAAACCTCACTTTTAACACTCATATCATAAATAACTATTCTGACATATATCGTATCTATAAAATATTGTAATTTTTAGTATTGATACTTTTCATAACGATATTTTCTAATATTAAGTATTTCAAAACAATATATTTATAACGGTACGTTGTATTGATACTTTCTACAGTATCGCCCATCTCTATATATGTCAAATTATTTGAAGTAGCTGCCACAACATTTTGAGGTTAGTAATATGCCAAATCGCTACTGACTTTTATTTATTAATAAATAAATTAAGTGTCGTGGACAAAGTATAGTATTCTACTCGCAATTTATGGCCATAATTCACTTGGGTGACTTGCGCCCCTCGCCTGCGGCTCGTGACGCAAACGTCACCCATCGTGAATTATGGCTATCATAAATTGCTCGTTTAATAATATACTATTCAGTGTTTTTAATCGGTGTTTTATTATGGACATGGACAACTATTATTTTGGCACGTAATGATAGAGGATTTACGGGAGGCAAAGGAGGAAGTACGAATTGACGAAGATAAGGGCTCCAGTTCAGGTTTTTATATGACCATCGCTTGGAATCATGCCGTGCGTGTGGGCACATGTTTTGTAAGGAGTAAAACGCGACTGACTAACTTCCAATCAATTTTAATAATCATTGATTTACTAAACAGACCACAAAACAGTCTAACCTATAGAAGTGAAAGTCCAATAGGATTACCTAGAATGAAAAAATGAGGTGCCAAACCCATCCACCTGAAGCGCTAGTTGCAATTGAGTTGTCGCAATAGGCAAGGCAGCTGAGGCCGAAAAACAGACTAAGGGAAGAAAAATTTCAGCGATCGCAGTGGATGGGTTCAGAACTATTTCATAGCGCTTTTTTTAATGGAAGTTTGTTTTTTACTAATGCCCGATTTCACTAACCATTTCCTAGTCAGGTAATACCTAAAACAAATTTAGGAATTCCTAAATGCAATTTACATTTTACCACGCGCTAAGTAATGCCTAAGAGTGATGATATCACTTATTCCCCATAACTTTTTGATCAATCCTGAAAGGATTGTAGGAACAGCTTCGCGAGTGAGGCCCCTTTTTATCCCAATAACAATATATGGTTCAAAATGTCTGTTGCAAACTTTCTAGAATTTATAAATCTATTCAGCGCCTAATTCCTTCAGTTTTGGATTGCGAATAAAGGTAACCCATTCATTCAACAACAAAGGGTCATGTTTGGGAAACCTATGTCGTTTTGATGTAATGTCTGTACACCCAGGAACGCAACACTTCACACCAACCATTATAAATATAATGAATTATCACACTTGATAAGACTTACAGTACCTAATTAAAACACAAATAACAGCAGCAAATGGCAAAAGGAAACAATCTATAAAAGACAATGGTGACAACCACAAAACAGTCTAACCTAGGTGACAACTATATGACAGCTTTGATGAATTTTAAAATATTTTCTTCTTTTCGTGCTAAAGGCCTTAGCTGCAGGCCTGTTTCGGCAACTCAATTGCAACTAGCGCTTAAGGTGGATGGGTTTGAAACCTCATTTTTGTATTCAAGGTCATCCTATAAACTTTCACTTCTATAGGTTAGACTGTTTTGTGAAACAGACTACCTTTTTAATAATTGGTAATATAACATAACAAATAGGTATGAAAAATAATTAATGACAGAAAATTATGACAACCGTACAAAAAAGAGGCTAAAAATAACTAAAAAGTAGATCTTTTGTATCAAAATAATGCTGGCAACAGCGCAATAATTTTGAGCGTTCACATCATGGAGACTAGATATTTATTATTTTACCCCAAAAACGATCACAATTTTCGATATTTTTTAAAGAGAGGACAAAAACAAGATTTCTTATCCAAAAAATGTTTTGGTTTTATTTCCTAACCTCACTTACCTTATACGTGAACCGCGAATGTCAAAGGAGCCTGTAACCAATAAAACTTGATGGACTAAAGTTTTATGATTGGCTGTGAAGGTTCTTATTCTTAGCTGGCGCCCTCTACCTTGTGCAAAAATTGAAATACATGGAGTTCGATCTCCTTATATAGTCTCCATGGTTCACATGTAGGTTCAAGAATTAGTCGATTTCGACCGTGGGAGTCGATAGCATGGAGTATTTATTTATTTATTTATAGGTACTTACTTACTTTATAGGTACTCTATGGTCGATAGCATAGAGTTTACTCTATGGTCGATAGATCGCACGGGATAGACCCCATCGTACGAGAGAAGCACTGAGAGGGTGCTATTCTTGACATCGTTTGCAACGTCACGTATACGCAAGCCTGCGAATGATCCATTTGCGAATATTTCCTAAAAATGATATTCTCTCGCAATTCAGCGTCAGTTGACGTTACAAATGTATGTAAACAAAGTTGTAAATAGGCTATTCGAGTAAATTTAAACTAAGATTAATTTAAAACTAAAACTAAGAAGATAAAACCATGTTATTTTTTATTTTAAATCTCAATTTCTTAGTTTCTTGCATGAGCATAGGTACGTGTAATGTAGATAGAAATGTTCATGCAAGAAATCAAGATTTAAATTAAAAAATAACATGGTTTCATTTTCTTAGTTTTAGTTTTGAATTAATCTTAGTTTAAATATTTTCTTGCATGAATCCACTTTGAGTTTATAATTCATTCTATAAAAATGAGCTCAACAGACAATATTAATACCAAAATTAAGAGGCAAGCAAATGCTTCTATGGAACAAAAAAGATTGTAGGTAATTGGAATTCATGAAAGAAAATCCAAAGCTAACATCAGGAAAATTTTCGAATGATTTTACTCTGAAAGATGTCCAAAAATTGATTTTGTAAATTCTCCAAATTGGCTATAAATTGTATGACTTTCAAGAATAGATGCGGTAGATAGAAAATTTGAAATCAATTTAATGAAAAATTGACTGGTCTAACCATATAGAGCTGCTTTTTTCACTGTTACCATTTCTCTAGTTGACAAATACCTCCAATAATGTCACAGTTAATGCGAATCATGAATTCTCGTTGTTCACTTCGTTCGAGGTCGACAATATTTATATTATTACAAATATTTCCGAGATATCAAATGATGCCCTTGTAGAGATTATTATTTTGTTGTAATTCAGTTTGTTGCAATTTTATTATTACCTGCGGTAACCCTGATTTGAGTGATTCTTTGTTCTTTCTTATTTATTTAGCTTAATTACCTATAATTAACTTAAGTTATTGAATTTTCTGTTTGGACCCTTACTTTGCTTGTTAAAAAATGGTCTGCGGTAATTATGTTTGCGGTATTTTGACGTTTATTAAATGCGCGATTCCCTTCTTTACGTCTCTAACACTAATAACGTTAGCGCTTCGCGTAATTTACGGTTACATATCGTTGAGTGTTATTAGAAATACGGCACATTGTCCTGCGCAGTTGACAAAATAGAACAAATCGCATCGGATTTCTAAGGTTAAGGTTTTTGTTTATCATTGTGTCTATTGTTTAGTTTGTTTTGTGGTTTGCGTTTAAAATATGCAAATAGTGAGGTTGTTTGGTTTGTTTTTAATTATAAGTATATACAGAAAAAGACAGGTTATGTCACTTCCTAGTTTCCTACATAACGCAGCGCTACTTTATTAAATTAAAGTGATGGCTATAGCTTTTATTTCCAAATAAATTTTAGGCAGACCGTTATCATAAATACCGCCCAGTATGCGGTATTGCAATTGGCAATATTTTTCTTAGAATTACAAGAAAAAAAAAGATAAACAATTTTTGAATTAAACCAGCTCAAACATGTTGATGAAAGAAAAAGAAGAGGAAGCTGAAACATGGAACAGAAAATGGAGACTATGGACAGCGTCACATTTAAATTGACGTAACAGGGCGACTGTCATATGATGTCACGTGAACTTGCCCTATAAGTACCTATGCCAAAGAATATACAACCTAACAAGAAGCGAAGCCCGACGCAATCTCTTTGAAGTTTTGGTAACAAAAATATATGACCTTGAGAGACCGACGTTGACAGATAACTTAGTAAATACACTGAGAAAAGTAATCAAATTTTTCAAATATTGGCGATATAATTCGTAGTTACACGTAGAAAAAAACCACGACATTAAAACATTCAGGTTCAGGAAATTATTTTTTATATGATTACTTACTGATTTATTTATTTAACGGATTCACCAATTACAAGTAATTACAATAATTATAATATTACAGTGAACTAATTTAAGAATCTAATAATCTAAGCATACATTTCTAATTGAGTTCTTAAACATACTTAAAGAGTTAACAAATGGATCAATATTATATTTTTCTACTACCGTGCGCTTTAACCCACTTTCCCGCACGCATTTTAGCTTTGAAAGTGTCACTTTCCCGCACTAGTGCGGGAAAGTAAAAGTATGCAAATTTTGACCTTATTAGATAGTTTTTTACTTCGGAAGTTATAACTATTGTTACACCAGGTGAATAAATAGTCCATCAAATAAAATCAACATATTGTTTTCTAGCTTTTTGTTGCATTTTTAATTTTCTGAAAATATAAAATAATGAAAATATTTTGATATAACCTTGTAAATTATTTAAAGTAGTGTCACAAAACAATTATCAAACCACCGGGTTTGTCGGTTTGATATAAGAAAAATATATCAAATGAAATTATTTCATATGACTTAAAATTGTTGCCGTCACCTTTATCGTCATCTTTATGTGACCTGCAAACGATGCCATCCTCATCAACGTCATTCACTCACCAGCTAACACCAAATAACTCCACTGGACCGGCAATTTTAAGTAATTCACATAATGCAACAAATTGTATTTCTAAAATTAATATTTATAATAATACCAAATTGATAATATTAATAATAGTTTTTGGTCCAAGTTTTTTGTATGTATGTTAAAATAAAATATATTTTGAAAAATGGGTTGATATACTTTTTTGTATATACGGTCGTAGAAAAAATAATGTTCCTAACTCATGTGTAAAGTGTCTTTCCCGCCCTTGACCGCTTGCCCGAACTCCGCTTCGCGTCGTTCGGGTCAACTGCAGTCGCGTGCGGGAAAGTATCACTTTCCGCACTTGTTAGGAAAATAACTATTATTAAACCATCTCAAACCTCTAGAAACAGGTGAGTTGTAACCGTAATTTGTGTTATGATTTTTTATTGAAAATAATGGAGGGTTTCTAGTTCTATGAGAAGTAACAAGAAGGTTAATTTGATGCAAAAGATTTGGACAATCAGCTCCACCAGATAAGATTTTATAAATTTATATCAAATCAGAGTGAAAACGACGTGTTGTGATATCAGTTAGGTTTAGAGTGTTTAAAATATTATGGTAATTAAATTGTAGATACGTACCCATTTTGAATGAAATATATTTCAGAAATCTGATTTCAACATTTTCAATTCTCACAATGTCACATTTATAATAAGGAGATATACACGATTTCTACAAATTGTTTGTTTTGAGAGAATATTACTTGACAATCAAACCTCTGGGCCCACCACCTATTATATTTATTTCAAGTTGAGCAGTAAAATTTACAAACACCTATTATAAGCATATTATACATAATTCAACAGTACACTTTCAGTTGGTAAAATCATGCAGTGTTTCAGTTAGATAGGTGTTGTTTTTCTAATTATTTTCAATTTCTGCCGAGCACTGCAAGTAATTATTTGTAAATAAGTATTTAAAGAAGCATTAAGTAGGGTAGGAGAGATATTGAAACAAATGTAATAATAAAAGGTAGAACATGTCGCGGGACACACGGTAGGAACTTTAGTTCCTTTTAAGCAAAAATTTTTTGAATCAATAAATAAAATACACATATTAATATAAGAATTTATTTTACTCTGGATGAAACTTCATCTAACAAAAATATACAGTAGTATTAATTATAAATAAAAATAAAAATCTTATCATCAAGTTGATTGGCACAATAGTTATTTATGATACAAGTGCGTGAAGTTATACTTTTCCGCATGAGTTGTGAAAATGCAATAATATCATATGAAATAATCCGTACAAATTAAGAACAAATACTCAAAACAGAATAAAATTGAGTTGAAGTTGAAGGAAAAGGCACAGGTACACCAGACTTGACATCTTGAGTCCCAACTTCCATTTGAACATATTCATTATCTAAAAAATATATATAGGTAGTGAACTACCAATAAGTATCATTGCTTAACAAGCTTGACAACTAGGGAAATTTTCTGTTAACATGAAGAAGGTCCTGGTTCAGGTGACGGCATGTTATCTGCAATATTATAATGTTATATTTAATAATGTGGATTTTGTAAGAAAAAGTATATGTGTATTTAAAATAAAATATGATAGGGTTACAGTGGCCGGTATATTGAATGTGTAGTTTATTTGACACAGCTACAGCAGACTTGACATCTTCAGTACCAACTTCCATTTGAACATATTCATTATCTAAAATATATATAGTAAACAACCAATGAGCATCATTGTACACAAAAAAATGTGTTCTTTCCAGATGAGGAGGGTCCTGGTTCAGGTGACGGTATGTTATCTGCAATATTATAATGTTATTTTTAATAATGTGGATTTTGTAAGAAAAATATATGTGTAGTTTTTTTATGTATACTTATACATACTTGTAAATAAACTATAAGTTTTGATATACAGGTGTATTTGATTAATTAAAATATTTACCCAATAATGGCAAAGCTTGACAGCTAGGGAAATGTTCTGTTGGTTCTGTTCCACATGAAGAAGGTGACGGACTAACCATAGCTGGGATTTAAAATATTTCAAGACAATAATAAGTTCAGGCTAATATAAAATAATACACAAATAATATATTTGCTGGTGTATTATTTGCTAATATAATATGTTTATTGTTAGGTAGAATAAGTCAACACAACCTATCACAAAAGTTGTTCACTTCATGAAAATTCTATTCAATGTAATGTCAAAGAATACCTAATCAAATATTTATTTGAGTATTTTTTATACTTATGCCTAAATTAGCAAAAGAAACTTAAAGACTTACCTAACAGAGTCTTTTGGGAATCCAAACATAGATATATACCTTCTCCTGTTCCCGAGTGACATCCCCGAACAGCACAAGTTATTCTTCCCATAGCTTCAAGTAATTCAGTAATAATTTTCGAAACAAGGGACAAAGTAAAAATTATACACAAAAATTGAAAAATGCTTTCAGACTTTCAGACATGCGCATACAAAAAAATGATCGGAAGCTTCGCTTCTTGTTGAGCTGGTGTATTCTTTGCCTATGCTGTTAAGAAACATTTTTATTGCCTGTGATTCTCTATCTTTATGTTAAGCAGTTAGAGAGCAGACACGCGAATTTAAGCAAATTTCCATAAATTAGGTACCAGACAGAAATTATAACGACGCACAAGAATGTATTATTTAAGAGATAATTTGTTTACAAGTCTTTGTTTTGTTAGGAAGAGTGTCGTGAAGAGAATTAGGCGCTATTAACTCGGAATTTGAGTTACAAAAAGAACTGCAGATACATTTCATTCGACATACTTAAAAATATTAATAAAAATAGTTAATACCGTATTCACGGATAAATATACTGCCAATGTCAGTTCAAATCCCCTTTGTTTAATTCAAGAGTTATTGACCAAGTAAAACTATATTTGCTGATGTTAAAGGTGATAGTATAATATTATTATAACGCCTTACAGTCTTTGTAAATAAAAGAACAAAGACCGTTCAATGAGAAGCAACAACTACTTCCCTAGCTATATGCCACGAAGGACATTAAATTGCTCTTCAAAATTAAACTGGGTTGGTATATCTGTAAGATAAAACCAACCATTTTAGTTTGCAATTCGAAAAGATAATATCTTTTATAGACCGGTTTAGGTGGATTTGCATATCATCAGTATAAGGTAGATATAATTCGTCTAGAAGCTCTGAGACCATAATTCTGAACTGGAGAAATCATTAATATCGCACAATTACATCAATCTCAGTAGAAGAAGACTTTTTAGACATCTACTTAAAAGTTATGTTTCGTTTCAACAAAAATGAAATTTATTTTGGATGAAGTATACACATGTGTTTCAAATCATACCATCATGTCTATTTTATTGGTCTACGTTTCAATACCTTTCTAATTACCCTTCATTCATACTGGATGACCTTCTATATAAAATCCTCCGAATTGCGAATAGGTATCTAGTTCGACTTACAACATACTAGGAGTGTTTTTCTTTATTTACATTTCTAGTCGCTAAACTAATTGGTTTATATTATGTAGGTATATCTATGTTTTTTAGTGGTTGGAATTACCAAAACACAATTATTCCACTGATATTTCACAAAGAAAAAATAACTAACAAAAAATTCCAATACAATTTAAATAGATGCATTCAAATATATGCACGTTGTTAACCCATGGAAAAACCTTGCATGCTTTAATTCAATAGATTGTTAATAATAAATACGTAGTTTTAGTGGTTTATAAGAATTGCATTAAAACTGTAAAATGTCATTATAATCTGCAATTAACTATTTATAAAATGGATTATTTGGTAAACTTAACTACCGATAGGTGTCGTGTCACCCCTAGCACTGCCCAGATTAAGTGTAAATCATGTTGCCTTATTCAAAATTTGAGAAGAATCGGGTTCTGATTATTTTTGTAACTTAAAAGTGTGAGATTTCGAAAAATTCAGTTCTGTACAAGAGAAAATCATTTTATTGTCAAATACTCTTGTAAGAGCTAAAATAATTCACTGATAAGAAATTATATTTTGGAAATGGACGTCAGGGACCGGAAATAGCTATTTGTGTATTAAGAGCGGAAAGTGATACTTTGCCGGCAACGCACTTTCTGCTCGAATTGCACACAAGATTTTTTCTACGATCACCTTATTTTTAAACAATTAATTAAAAAAAACATGAAAAGTACACTTTATTAGAATGTGATGTTGAAAACATGTAACAATTACTTATTTTTTTTTATTGAGAATGTTTGGGACTTCTTTGCTTTATAACCCACTGCTTCTAACTTCAAAAATGCAATCAGTTTAGTGTATTTATTTTTTACTTGCAAAGTGCTTCGAAGCATCGAATATTGTGGCCACAAGGTTGAAGATTTTAGAGTTTTGGATTTTTCGCCAAAATAAG
>CAJUYG010000123.1:241390-254871 GCA_910591675.1 Galerucella calmariensis
TAGATTTGAGTGTGCAAAAGTCTACTTTGGATAGTGATCGTAGGAAATAGTAATTTACGTTACAAGACCGGAAAGTAGTGTTTTTCAGGTCGAGACAAGCTTGGTGAGACCTGAAAAACACAAATTTTCGGTGACGTACAATATTTTTTTTAAGACAGACACTTCGATATAGGTATATTTAATTCTTTATTTTACTTTTTATAAGAAAGTGGTCAACAAAACTACAACCAGATAAAATAAAAAGTTTGACATAAACGACAAATTAAAAAACAACGAACTGTCATCACTTGACAATATATCGAAACATTGTTACCATAGTAACGAAATCAAGGTAGATTGTATTATAAAAGAGCGATTGGAAAAATGAAAACAAAATGGACGTCAGGGACCGGCAATAGTTATTTATGTACCAAGGCAGTAAAGTGATTCTTTATCGGACGAGTCTGAAATTATGAGAGGAGCGAAGCGAGGCAAATAACAGGCGAGTCCGATAAAGACACTTTACGGACGTGGTACATACAAAATTTTATCGCCAACCGCTCAGAATTCGGATTATAAAAAACTGAGGTATATTTCATTGCATTTTATTATGACAAAGTAAACAGCACATATAGAACAAATCTACTCATTATTTGTTATATTTAAATTGAAGGTACACCCTGAAGCATTATAAAAGTTAATTCCTGAACTCAAAGGAGTTCCAACAATAATTTGTTACAAATAAATCGCAAGAAAACTATTATGGAGCCGTAATTGGGAGAAGCGTGACACTGACAGACAATTATTTTCGAGTAATGTCAAAGTCAAAATACTTTACCTGCCGCATATGTCACTTTACCTGCCGCAAATGCGGCAGATAAAGTAAAGGAAGGTAAACTGTTTGTTTACTTCCGGAAATCAATCTGATAATTGATGGCTTAACTGACGGTTGGCGATAATAGTTATTTATACTATTTTGACAACAATGTAACCTAATTCAAAATATTTAAAAAGTATAAGTACTACTGAATTTTTAGAAGAGCATAAAAACTTTAATTGGTGGTTGATAAGTTTGTAAAAATTTCAGTGCGATAATAGTTTTTTACGTAATTAGTGGAATATGGACATTATTAACGCACGCATGGCCGTAACGTAGGCCGAGTCGTGTAATCACATAAGTGCGTTAATGATCACACGGTAATTACTCGAAAGCAATAATGTCACGTTTTTGCTCGTTATACCTACATACAACATTTTTTCTGCAATCACTTAATTGTAACTATTAAAAACAAATATAAAGTAGAATTCATGAAAACTTTTAAAATCTGTCAATTTAAAAATGTCAATTCAAATATGTTTCAAACTTTTATATCTGTCACTGTCAATACAGTTGTTTGTAGTATCGGTTGTTTTGTCATTTTTGACGCTCGGCGAGCGTAAAGTTACTCTCCTCAAGAACCGCCAACTTTTCGTTGTCAATGGCAAGCGAAAAAGCCTACTTTTCAATGTGATTGTATAAAAAAGCTTTTTCCGGTCCCTGACGTCCATTTTCCGGTCTTGATCGGCTAAACGTTATTTTCTGGACGAAAAATTGTCCCGGTCTTGAAAAAATACTATTTCAAATCTCCTTCTGAGACTCTAAACTGTTTCTTCCATGATGATTATGTCATCTTTTCGCCAACAAAAGTTATCAGCTCCACCAGGAATCATTCACCTGGCGTCCCCTGTAACACAATAATTAAAAATAATGTTTCTTTTTATTTTTAAAGTTATGCTTCTGAGCTGAATTTGTTAAAATAATCTGCATTTAGTTATGCATCATTCTGTATATCTGTTATCAAGGCAATCAATAACGTATCTCTCAAAGTAATGAAAAATGTGATAACAAAATTGGAAAAAGAGTAAGCAAATAGTAGTGTGTAGGTAAGATTAAATAAACAAATATATTTCAATACCTATCTCAACTCATTAAAATGAAATAGGAGTGGGAAAAAACGTCGACCCTGTACACTTAAATACTGTCGCTCTCTCGCCATCTACCAGTACAGGATTCAAATATAATAAAAATAAATATATTAGTACAGGATCAAGTGAATATCAAGCGCCAAATAAAAAAATACTATAAATAAATTTCATTCAAACTTTATTAGACGGGATCGGTGATATTTTTAGTTGGATTCGGATTTTAAAATACGCTCAATTTTTGTTATAAGTGGAACTGATCTGGTGATTTTTGTGTGTTGAAAGGATATTGGAGCAGAGTTAGGACTTTATGTGGAAAGTATGAGTAATTATCAGAATCATGGGTTCGTTGGAGATAGCAGGACTGAAAGCTATAGCAGGTAATTTTTATAAATTATTTATATTTTTTTTTATTTAATAAAAGTAAATCGTATCAATTGAAAAGTCAATAATATAATTTTAAAATAAAAATGAAAAAAAAAACTAAGTATTTTATAACAATATCGTTATACAGTGGATAATTTATTATATCTAGCAAATTATTTATTAAAATTGGGAAATTTCCATTATACAGAGTGTCCTAAATTCGAGGCGTATCATTGGGAACGGTTAAATTGTGACAAAGTTGCACGTTTAACAATAATTAGATTTATAATATTGTCTTTTGTTTTTGGGATAATTGAAAACAGGTGATTTCTTGAATTTTTGTTTCTATTTATTATCAACTTAATTTTTGAACTTTAGTTCTTTACGTCATGTTATGTTTGAGCGACCGGGGGTCGCGTCGCAAAAGATCTGACCGTTACATTACGTTCCGTTACGTTCCGTTACGTTACGTTATGTAACGTTGCTTCGTTATGTGCCTTGCTTGCGTGCGTGTGCTCTCTCCTGAGTCTCTCTCTCGTTTACGAAGCAGCGATTCATATGCTTCGGCCGGGAATCGAACCCGGGCAGCCCGCGTGGAAGGCGAGCATTCTACCACTGAACCACCGATGCTACATTAAAATTCTATGCAAAGCTGGTATTCCCAGTTCTGGTATTCTAATTGAATTTGTTCGGATAAATTTTTACTATTATTTCCATAATTTTTTTTGCGCGATTTATCTTTTTTGTTTATTTACAGCATCGGTTATCAGGTCGGTAGGTTGTGTTTACTGGTTTTTAAGTTTAACACGTCGGTACTTACCGTTCAGACATCAAAAAGTAATAAATAGCATAAAAACAATTTCACCAAAATGCAAAATATATTTTAAACTGATCGAGAAGTATAAAAGTCACTTTTGACATTTCGTTCATTTCGAAGAAATTTAAATTATTAATTACAACGTTTGCATGTTGTATATTCCTCTCGTAAAATTGGACAAAATGATATGGGGATTAAGGGGTCTTTCACATTTACTTTTCGAAATTCAGAGTGTTGAAATTTTGAAAACTTGAATGTTTTAATTCGATAACTTTAAAATGGATGGACGACGCCGTAGGCGGAGTGCTTAATTGTTTAAGTGCGATATGGACAATCTACAAGAGTCGAACAGCATATTTTTTCTACGACCCACTTAAGAAAAAATCTAGAAAATAAAAATTTCTATAAACTGTAATATAACTTCAAATTGAAAATTTAACAATTCAATTCTATGTTTCCACTAATTTTTTGTGTCCAATTTGTATAATGCTACGGTTTCCTTTTTTTTTTGGCTTTAGGGCTGTATCCATGCAGCCAGAAACTATTTAAGTAAGGTTTCCCTTTTTAAATACACGATGCTGTTATAAGTAGATGTTGCCAGTCGGATTCCCTCATGAAGGGTACCATACCATTATCTATAATAATGAATATTCTGCTAAATATTTCAAACGTCTATCTGTTGTCGTTATTAATATCAAGCAGAATAATGATTTAAAAATAAAATTAACAATAAAAAAAACTTCTTCACTAGGAATCGAACCCGGGTCTACCGCGTGAGAGTCTGGCTTGCTTACTACTCGACCACCGAGAGATATGCAAATTGTTTATCTATAACGTCAGATGTATTACATAATTTTCCTTAAAATGTACTAAAGTTCCTACCGTGTGTCCCGCGACACGTTCTACCTTTTTTTAAATAAGAACCCATGTTTTTTCAACTTTTTAAATCACTTATTTCATATCACATATTATGTTAGGTTGCTTCGTTCCCAAACAGTCATCATCAAGCTCCTAATTTTTGAAAATTTTCATTGTATCATAACATTTACTGGCAAAAAAGTTTTTCTTTAGGATTTTACTCCCTCTTATTGACCTAAATAAATATTTATTTCCTACTTTCTTTGCATTTAAAAAAAACTAGGATACACATAACTAAACTAAAATCAAAATCAGTTCAGATTGTCTACACTTCATGAAAAAAAAAGTGAAGTGCACTTGAAAAATATTTATTAGTGTCTTTAATATGAAGATTTTGACAATAAGAATGAATTTGAAGATAAAATAATTTGTTATAGTTAGCGGCGTGATCTTTTTAAAAGAAATAAGGTATCTGTATCTATAGAGTAGGGAGGGTGGGTGTAGGCTCACAGCACTGAGGCCACATGTGACCCATTGTTCATCGATCCTCCCTTGAAGTTGTCCTTCTAGTTGTCCATCCTGTCCTTCCCAGGAAGGTGGACAGGTCACAAATGCCCAATTTCACCAATCATTTCCTAAAGTAAGGTAATACCTAAATCAGATTTTGGAATTGCTAAGTGAAATTTTCGTTTTACCACGCCCTAATAATTACTTGAGAGTGACACTATTGGATATTTTCTATCATGTTTAGGCGTTTCTTAGCGCATGGTGAAACGTAAATTCTATTTTGTCATTGCAAAATCTGATTTAGGTATTACCTAACTTTAGGAAATGGTTGGTGAAATTGGGCATAGGAGACATCTCCTTTAGAAAAAAGGTAGAAACCAAAAAAATTGTATAAATATAAATAAATATACATAGTAAAATATAAATAGTAAAATAGCTTCTATAAAAAAAATGATTATCTGGTGTTTCAACCAGTTAGATGTTAGTATTTTTGCTTATTGAAAGCAATCTCTTATTCCATCTCTATCACTGTTATAAGATTAAGTCCTCTTCACAATTGCACCAGAAAAGATGCAGAAAACCCACAAAAAACCTGCAACTATCATCCTGTACCTAGTGGGTAGGGGCGTCTTTCCCGACTGTCAATTTCTTCAACATCATCACCTTACTTTTTCTTGGTTAAAACAGATTATTGATTAACTTATCTAGATGGGCAAGGAAAATGATTCAAGAAGCTATACAGAAGGGGAAGGGTGAATGAAATGGTGTTTACTCCTTCCCTGTTCGAAAATATATACCAATTAGTTTTTTCACAAGCCGAGCGATCCAGACTTGTTCTAAAGACGTTTTGGAAATGTAAAAGCCAATATATTATCTATATACTATGCCTATACATACTCCTATGCTGACTATTGTAACAAATTCGTGGCTGAATGGATCAAGTTAGAAAAAGCCATTAAAAGAAAAAAATGTAAAAGCAGTCTAGGAGGTTTTGGCAACAATTGATCTTGATCTTGAGCAGTGTGTTCAAAACAAAACCAGTGCTGATGATCTGGAGTTTATAAGTGTTTCCAAATTTTTGAACAAACTAGAAATAACTGTCTTTCTTTTCATTTTATGTTCAGTTATTTTATAATTTTGTCAGTAGAATTCTCTAATATTCCTAAAGGAATAAACATAATGTCTACTCCTGTCTTTATTTATTTCATCATAATTTATCAACACTTTTACTTATCCGCATAACTATAAAATTCACGAAGCTCAAGAAGGTCGAGTTGAAATTACAAGAAATTCAACAATCTCAAACACGAAATCAATCTCTTTAGTTTTTATTTATAGTTACATTGAAACCTTGTAAATATAACAAAAACAGAATTGCATTAGACCAACGAACATTATTGTTAATGCTCGTTGATTAGACTCAGGACTGGACAAGCTCTATTTACGCTAAAATATAATTTGTGGTTATATGCAACCATTTGTTGTGATCTTTTTTAAAACAGTTTCAATCTTACGTATAGGCAAAGTAGTTGAATTTTCTCGTGGGCTTAGAGAGTTATCGTACTGAAATTTTTACAAACATATCAACCCCCCAAATTTTATTGTACGCCGAAGATAGAAGCATTTAGTAACTAAATTATAAACAATTTTTTGTTACAGTTTTGCTGGAGCAATCAGTTCCAGAGAACAGCTGACACACAAAGAAAAAGATGGTATTCACCATTTAGAATTGAATGACTTCCGGAAATCCATAGAAGCTGGCGAATATGACCCCTACCTCTGCAGAGAAGTGAAACATCCCACTACGTAAGCAAATATAAAAATATATTTAAAAAAAAACCTACAACGCGTCCCCCTGCATCCCCCATACATTTGACGTAGTACATTTTTGGTTCCTATGTTCCTGATTGCAGTTTATTCCCTTTCTCATCATTTGTTTTCTGTTATTTATTTTGTCCCTTTTTCATTTTATTTTGGGCTATCTGCACTGGTCTATAAGGAAAACTTAACCATTTCGTTAAGAATTTTTGCCCGGAATGTCAAAATTTCCTAGCGATTTGGAAAAAAGACAATTTGATGCAAATTTTTTAAACCACAACGGGGGAACATTTTTGAAGGTATAGAGGAAATTTGCATTAAAATTCTCATCATACTTTTTGCCATCAATCAAAATGGTTAAGTGATTGATGACAAACATAATTTATTTTAATGATTAAATCAATTCAATAAAGAATAATCGTGACTATTGAAAATTAATAGGACCATTAGTACGCAAAATACATATTATTTGACGTAACATGAAAAATTCTGACATTTCAAATAGGTAGATCCGTTTTTTAATACACATAGATTCAAAAGTTTTGCATCACCCAAAATCTCCGAAAAAAAAAATGTGTTCATTATAAATGGATCAGAGATTAATCAAATAATTAGTTTCAATAAAAAAAACGTGTATATTTGTCAAAAATTTTTATTATCCAATAATAAACTTGCTTTAAACATAAAAAGTATTCTTAGAAATTAAATAAATTAAATACAAATTGATTCTTTTTAAAGAAAAGGTTAAGTGAGAACCTGCATGAGAACTTTTAATAAAGAGTATTTCCACCTCTAGAATTTATGTAAGCTTGAAGTCGCCTGCCCATGCTGTTTACCAAATTATTGATATTCTGTTGAGGAATATTTCGCCATTCTTCTTGGGCCGCATGAACAAGCTCTTGTACACTCCTGGGTGTATTTCTGCGTGGTGTCACTGCCCTGGCAAGCATGTCCCAAGCATGTTCTATGGGATTCTTGTCAGGAGATAGGGCAGGCCAGTTCAAATAATTGATTTCTTCAGTTTCAAGATACTCATTCACAGCTCTGGTCCGATGAGGTAGGGCGTTATCGTCCATAAAAACGAAGGAATTGCCAACAGCTGCGCGCCATAGTCTCACGTGAGGATGTAGAATCTCTATGAGATAGGTACCTATCACCAGTCATCGTTCCCTCCACATTCTGTGCGATCATTTAACATGATACCAGCCCAAAACATAGCACTTCCTCCTCTGAAGGGCGGCACGGGGCGAGCATGGGCAAGCTGAGCGTTGGATCCCGCCACACACGTATTCGATGGCTATCTTGTACCAAACAAATCCTTGTCTCGTCGGAAAAAAACACCGAATTCCAAAATTCTTCAGACAAGGCCGCGTGTTCTTGAGCCCATTGTAGTCGGCGAACTCTGTGCTCAGGTTGTAATCTGGGCACTCTTATTGGTCGGCGACACCTCAAACCTGTCGCAAGTATTCTTCTTCGTAATGTCGAGATCGATACTTGAACTCCCAACGCATGTCTCATATCTCTTTGGAGTGCTGGTATTGCCATGGTCGGGTTTCTTCTGATAGTTAAGTGGATATAGCGGCTCTGCCGCTGATTAGTAACACGCCTTCTACCGCTTCTAGGTCTATCACGAAGAGAATTGGTCTGGAGATACCGGTTCCATACACGAGACACATCACTTTGCCAAACGCCAACTCTGTTGCCACGAACCTTTGAGAATGACCTTCTTCAACTAAAGCCACTATTCTTGCACGGTCAATCTCACTTATGACTTGACAATTCATGTTTGCACTTAAAATCGTAAAAATCAAATGCCTTGAATGTTGAAATGATCGCACTAAAAATGTTATCTTACAAAAAAAACTGTAAACATCTGTATATTGCAAAAAAATGGAACATATTGAAATGGTAAACATTGATGAACAAGCCAAAAAAAATTGTTAGCGTAAAAAAATTCCTTCGCATCCGAAGAAGGTGATGCAAAACTTTTGAATCTATGTGTACAATCACCGTGGTACTGCAATGGTTTCTTCTTGAGCGTAAAAACTAAAATGAACAAATTTCCGATTCTTATCACAGCCAACCTTTTCCCTTGTGCAGTTTTTCAATAAGGATGAGTATTGTCAAAAGTTTTATTAAATAACCCCTTTTCTAAAATCGCTCAAAAATACCTTATGGACTTCACTATACAGTGTGTCTTTTAATTCAGAATAACTTTACCTTATAACATTCTTTTGTATTATAAAAACTAAAGATAAATTTCTATTTTTTTGACTAACCGCGTATGTGCCTTAAAAAATTGATATCTGATGTTAGAATTTCAAGTTTTGAACCATGCAGAACTTTTTACCAAGAATATTTTTTTTGATAAAACTAATAAAAATAAAGTTTTCCATATGGTTCCAACTTAAGTAGAATATTTTTTGTATGAAATGATAAAATAAAATAAGAGAAAAATAATTTGATTCACACTTATGATGTATTATTAAACTTGTTTTTGTAACTGCAACTGTCATACTGGGAATCACTATAAAACATAATAGCCTTGTAAGGCGGCTAATTGTGGTTGAACAATAGCGTTAAAATATTATATAATCATAAATAATTATCAACATAAAATAATTTAGGCCTTTTCAGGAAAATGGTTTTGGTCACGGTTATTTAAAATAATTAATTAAATTACTTATTTTTTATCACCTACGCATAGGATAATGTAATGAGTGTTTACATCTGATGACATACGTATAGTCACAATAGAAAATCAACTTTTATAGTCCAGCTAATACCTTTAAGAGAGCTCTGACTATTGTTTCGCTTGATTTTCTGTGTAAACACGGCAAAAGTGATGTAGAAAAATATGAATTCGAAAAGTTGAATCTGTAACATCATTAGTTTGCAAAGTACGACGTTATAAACAAATTAATTCTTCACCCGTTTGTTTGTTTGTTTGTTTGGTAGATTTTGCTGTGATAAGCCATGTGTTGTTATTATTTTTCAGAAATATGCCATTCCGTATCCCTGAGAATTATTATTTAAAATGACCTTACTTATAAACTGGCTTATACAGCATGTCCTATGACTTTAAAATATATCATTACGTACATTGATAGAGTATAAAAACAAGCTTTAATCTAAAAAAGATTCCTAGATAAACAACGGGGTCACAAACCGTCAAATCTGAAGGATTATTTTCTGTAAGTTCCTTGTGGCATTATTTATTATTTTTTCTCTTTTTTTTTACCTACAGGGTATGAAACAAGTGTTAATCGTAAGCCAACACACACTAATAGGTATTTGAATTTTGAATCAAATCATGCTATAAGCGTTAAAAAAGTAAAATCTTTATACGATTAGGTTAGGTTAGGTTAGATAGGGCCAGAATCATTTGTTCTAATGATAATCATTTCACAAAGGAGAAAACTCTACTAAAAAATGATTTAAATGCCAATAATTACCCGGCAGAATTTGTAAATAAAGAAATTAAGAACATAGAGAAGGGCTCATTGTTAATACCCCATAATAATAACAATAATATTAATAATTCAGCTAACATAACTTTTAAAAACTTGACAATACCGTATGTTAGAGGTTTATCAGAAAGAATTAAGAAAATTGGTAATTAATTCAATATTCGAACTAGCTTCAAATCTAACAATACGTTGAGATCTATACTAACAAAAACAAAACCAAAAAATGAAGAACAATTTTCAAAAAATTGCATATATCAGATGTCTTGTGAATGCGACAAATTCTATTTAGGTGAAACATCTAGACCATTGAAAGTCCGAATAAGTGAACATAAAAAATATATCAAAGATAGGGAGTTCTTTAAGTTAGGTATTTGTGAACATGCTTGGGAAGAGGGGCATAAAATTCAATGGGACGAAAAAAGACGAAAAATCAAAGAAAGTGCTTTAATACAACTAAATGCAGATAAATGTGTAGCTAGTGTTTCAGCCGAATGTAGTCAAATTTGGTTACCAATGTTAGAAAGAGAAATTTCCAATAATCAATTAGGTACTTGCGTTATCAGGATAGCATCATAAGTTTTTATCCAGGTTTTCTTATGATTTATCATTGGAATAGTTGTTAGATACCTACACACTTCAATACAAAAAATCACCAAACTGAGTCATACATATTTTGAAAACAAAAATAATCATACACAAAAAAGTAACAACAAACGCGTTTTATTAACAACATTTCCAAAATAAGCGAAAAAAAGCGCTATCCCAATAAAAACCGTTCCTGGAACGTGCACTTCACTGGATTCCATTTCTAGTAGACTATCATATCTTTGGAATGTCATAAATAAAAATATTTATTTCAAATTTTACCAGAGATGTGATCTACTATGAATGGACCTTAATAAAATTTGACAACAAAGTTTTTGTAGTCTTAAACTTCAAAATATTATTGATTGTCTAGTTGTCATATTTTTTTCGTTGTGTCAGATAGGGACCAAAAATTATTTTATCATTAGTTAATCTTGACAAAGGTAGCTGGAACGCTACCGAAACGTCGAAATAAAAAAATAAAAAACATTATTGTGATTTGATTCCCAAAAAATAAGAGAAAAAATAATGAAGGATTATTGTTCAACAAATTAAGAGTGCAGACAAAAAGATAATTTTCTTGAATGGAACTCTTTTTACCTCATAGAGTCGAGTTGTCTCCGAAGAACGACAAGTAAATTTTTATTAGGGTAGATTTGTCTGTTATGTGATTCAAGAGCAACAGACTCAGGTGCGCAGAGCCGGAAATAAAAAAAGGATACCTTATCACTTATTCCCATAAAGATAGAGGCAACTAACCATAGGCCGTTGTGTGAGTGGGAATGTCCGTCTTAATTCTGGTGAGAGATAAATAGACGATCAGAGGTTTTTCTATCTTTATCCGTGTCTATAGCGTGCAAGTCACTAGAGAAAATCTGGCAGAACCTTTGACATTCCATTTCTCTCTTACAGGCTGACGAGTTCCGAGCTGGCTCCTTGCCTCTATCTGTTCCCCAAGTTACACACTCAAAAACACTAACAGATGTTGGCAATAGATAATTTAAAAAACTTATTACTAATTAAAATTGAGTACCCAGAACAATATGGCCGATCTGTCAGTTACGTCATTCCGGAAAGCTACCGATGATGACACTATCTAGTTACCTCTATTATTTCAACACAAATTTACAGTGTAACCCATGATTGAATAATAAATATTTTTGGCGAAAATACATCTCCCACCTCATCCAGTCTAATTATCACCAAATTCTTCTGTCGAAATGAATTGGAGCCAGGTCTAAATAAAACCACATTTTATTTCCTATGTTTAATTGAACGCCTTCTAATAATACCTATCATTGTTTTTTTTATTAAAGAATTTGGCTTCATTCATCTACTGTAACAGAGACCAGAACTTTGTGACATCCTGTATACGAAATATTTCAACAGTTTCGCCGAAAAATAGAACTAATAAATAATAATATCAATGTGTAGTTTTATTCGTTTAAAACAACATTACTATTCAAAGAGAAACATTTTGTTGTTTAAAATATTTTATGACGTTGTTTGTAGTTCACCTGTTCTATAAATAATAATAATTTAAATTTATCACCTTTTTAAAACAGAAAATGAACTTTTTTCAATTTAGTATGATAATTCTTATAGATAATAGGATAGATATTAGATAATAGGATAATAGTTCATTTAAAAACCAGTAGGAGTAATTTGAAAAGCCTTACTCACACCACTAAAAGTTACCTGATTAGTTACTAAAGGGTGTGTTCCGAAAACGTAGTCAACAGTCGTGTTCCAAATATATTAAATATGCCTTGATAGCAAAGACATTAGTCATAAGTCGATTTCTTCTCTGATCTGCAGTATATTTTTCAGATGTACCTACGCATTAAACAAAATGTAAGACTTTTTCCTGTTTCGTTTCTTATTCAAACATAGAGCAATATGCAGTATTAATTTAAACATTACCAACAGTTATCTTTATGTTGCCGGATTAAGTGTAATAAACCACTTTTCGAATACTTCTGAGATACCTTCTTCCTTCTTTTTAACTTCAAAAACCAATAATGTATTTTCTACCAAACCCATTCTTTTCTGTATTGTTTTATATCTTCCATGGCATGTTCTTCCGATGAACTTTGACGATTTCTTCCCAAATATGTATATAACAAATAAATAGTACCTACATTTGACACGTCAAAAGGTGACACAGAAAAATTTAATTTGTTTCAAGAAAGTCTGAACGTTTCTTTGAAGCTTGCAAAATTTTGTCCAGCACAGATAACATTTTTGTTCTTCGAACGACATTTTTTATTCACTCATCACAATTTTTCAAAAGTCCTGGTACCATTCCACCAATATTTTCTGCACTATATAATGTTCCTCTACTTCATTATTCCCTTAATACTCGCTAAACCGACTTTACTACTTTAAAAAAAATGTAAAGTAATTATGTACCCACTGCTTCAGAATATTTTTGGTTTTTCATGCAATATTTATTTATTTATCTGTCAGAACTATCAAAAATGAAAACTATCAGCTGATGTCAATATTAAAAAGTGTTGTGTGAAACTGGGCTGAATCTGATCAATCAGAAGTCTACAGAATTGCCAACTTAAATTCAAATCACTCCTCCTGGTTTTTAAATGAGGTATAATATAACATTAATTTGTTTAAATAACCGTGTGTATTCACGTGCTTCAGTATTTTTATACCTAAATATGTTCCATACTGTGTATTAAAAATAATATAACCCAAATGTTTTTTGCCATTTTTTGCCTAAATTTTGGTCCTTAGTCGATTTTCGAAATTATTTTGAGAACAAAATTTGCACCCCCGAGAAGAGGTGTCAACCCTACCATCCCTGAGCTTTGTCTCTAATATTCGTTGACACATTCTATAAATATTTATCAAATTTCAAGTCAATTGATCTAGTTTATAAGAAGTTAGAGGTAAAAAACTTCAATGACTGTACTAAAACCACTAAATCGATTTTGATGTAACTATCGAGGAAGGAGATAGGCTACTATTTTTATTATTATAATTTTTTTCCATTCATAACAATTTTTTTAAATTTAAGTTAATGTGTCTCAGCTTCAGAGGCCATTGACACAAAATATTACAAAGTAGAGTCAAAATAAATAGTTACATTGTTAACTTATTAA
>CAJUYG010000123.1:264871-308028 GCA_910591675.1 Galerucella calmariensis
CTTAAGAACCTCATTTACCGTTCTATAATTTGTTATATGCATCCGCTGAAAAAAACATGATTTGGGATGATAAATTTCTATAATTTTATATTTTAACTGTATGTTGGATGTAAGCCAATGTAATGGGATTATGAAATTATGTATTACATGCGGACTGGTGATTTAAAATTGCCTATCAGTCTGCCAATTTAAACTATTTTTGGGAGTGTATTTTTATTCATCAAAGAATGCAGAAAAATATTTCATTTCGAATTATTTCAGCAGCATTTAAATTTTGGCAACGAAAAGTATTTTCAATCCAAATACGTACACACTTTCTATTATAATACTAAATGGAAATACGAAAACTGGCAACAAAGGTATACAGAGTGATCCGTAAGTAATGGTCAAATCTGATATGGAAGATAATCGGCCTCCAAATTTTACTATTTGACACAACTTGTCTTCTTAATAAAATATTGATAATAAAAAAAGAGGATGGCAAAGTTGAAAAATGTAAAAATTTAAAGATAGGGATTTTCAGGAATACAAAATCGTGATATGATATCAGCTTCGATGTATGCTCTAGAGGGCGCCACATAAGCTATGATGTATATGCTGACAGTGCTGGTATGATCGTATACTGCTATAAATAAATAATCCAATACACATTCAAAACATATAATTTTAATATAATAGAAGTATTAATGTTCTTACAGAAATATGGAAACCCTCCTTCATCTCCTAAAAGGAAGTTTGGGAACAGGTATCCTCGCTATGCCCTTGGCGTTTTACCACTCAGGATATCTCTTAGGAATTGTAGCCACGATTCTAATAGGCCTTTTGTGTACGCATTGTATACACATGTTAATTAAATGCGAATATGAATTATGTAAAAGAAGGAAAGTACCTGTAATGTCATATCCAGCCACAGCGGAAGTAGCTTTTCAAGATGGACCAGAGCTTCTTCAGAAGTTTTCTTCAGTCGCACCGTAAGTATGAAATGAAGCATAGAGGAATACCAACTTCGCGAGTTCTGGACGCGAACTATTACTCTTTTTTTATGTCAAACTACGTTCAATAATCTTTTTCAATGCTCTACCATTGTGAATGGTGTGAGGTGTATTATTAGATTTAGTATTCTCTCACAATAACCTTACCGTTACTAAATCTTCAGAATAGGTGGGTAATTTACCCCTGTTAAGCTAGCAGAACCACTTTGGAATTTCCAACTTTTTTTTATGCCATAATTTTAGGCTATTTTTAGGCTAATTTATTACCCTACTGAAAAATTTTTTGCTCTTCAATTGTGGGAGAAATCGCGGGTTCTGCTAGTTTAACGTTAAGCTGGCAGAACCAATGAGCTAATCCAATTTTTATGGAAAATTGGATTACACCATAATTTTAGGCTCATTTTAGGCTCACGTTTGCACCCACTGCCGATTATCGTGATGCACGTTTTTTGAATAAAAACCTGGGTTCTGCTAGCTAGCTATTACAAAATTTTTTTTGCTCTTCAGTTAAAGGAAATAACATGTGTTCAGTTATTTTCATCTAAGAGCTGGAGTGACAAAATGCTAGTCGAATGTATGTGAAAAATCTGATGACATCATAATTTTAGGCTCATTTTAGGCTCACGTTTACATCCAATGACAATTATCGTTAATTGTTCTAGTCCTGGATTCTGCAAACTTGTACGAATAAGTTATCCCAAGAGGGAGGTTCAATTTTAGGAGACACTCATATTTTGACTGGAACATTTTTGTGTAAGATGTGTATTTTTCGAGTTATTCTGATTTGTCAGGTTCATGACAATTTTAAACCACTTCCAGTTATCTACTCGTAATTTCTCAGATGTTTACCATTCCGGTGACAATGCATTATAAAAATAAGCTAGCAGAACCCAGGATTTTTTTTTTGAAAAACTTGCATCAGGAAAATTGGCAGTGGGTGCAAAAGTGAGCCTGAAATGAGCCCAAAATTATGCTGTCATCAGATTTTTCACATACATTCGACTAGCATTTTGTCACTCCAGCTCTTAGATGAAAATAACTGAACACATGTTATTTCCTTTAACTGAAGAGCAAAAAAAATTTTGTAATAGGGTAATTAATTAGTGTAAGTAGAGCCTAAAATTATTGTCTAATTGGATCTTCTTTGCGGAGTTATTTAACGGTTGGGTTTTGGTGGCTTTACGCTTAAGCTAGCAGAACCCAGGATTTTTTTTAAAAAACGTCCATCAGGAAAATTGGCAGTTGGTGCAAACGTGAGCCTAAAATGAGCCTAAAATTGTGGTGTCATCAGATTTTTTACATACATTCGAATAGCATTTTGTAACTCCAGCTCTTAGATGAAAATAGCAGAACACATGTTATTTCCTATAACACGCTATAACTGAAGAGCAATAAATTTTGTAATAGGATAATTAATTAGTGTAAGTAGAGCCTAAAATTATTGTCTAATTGGATCTTCTCTGCGGAGTTATTTAACGGTTGGGTTCTGCTGGCTTTACGGTTAAGCTAGCAGAGCCCAGGTTTTTATTCAAAAAACGTGCATCAGGAAAATCGGCAGTGGGTGCAAACGTGAGCCTAAAATGAGCCTAAAATTATGGTGTAATCCAATTTTCCATAAAAATTGGATTAGCTCATTGGTTCTGCCAGCTTAACGTTAAGCTAGCAGAACCCGCGATTTCTCCCACAATTGAGGAGCAAAAAAATTTTCAGTAGGGTAATTAATTAGCCTAAAAATAGCCTAAAATTATGGCATAAAAAAAAGTTGAAAATTCCAAGGTGGTTCTGCTAGCTTAACAGGGGTACTTAATTTTTCCGGATAATCACCACCCACCACTTCAGACAAATTTGAAACTAAATATTAAGAAATGTCTAATTTTGAGGTTAAGCTGCAGATCATCAGGTCATGTCATTATTTGTTTACTGCCGTTTTGTTATTTATTTTTATATAAACACGAGTTATCTTGGAGAATTAGAGGACAGTAACGACGAAAATGAAATTATTACAGCTCAACCCGAAAATGAGATTAACAACGAAGAGCTTTTCTAACCTATAAATTTCTTCAATGAAAATGATAAATTATCAAATGTCAAACTGGGCTTGGACTTCGAAGTGAATGTAAATGCAGCTTTACTGTTAAACCACTTGATGTAATGTTTAATATTTTTTATGATGCTCTCTACTCAATCATAGAATTACACGTACCGATTAAAAAATATTCGAAGCAAAAATTTCCGCTGTGGTTCTCTGGAGAATTATGTAGATTGATTATACTTAAAAAGCAAGCTCATAAAGACCATAAAAGATTATTGAACGATGACAGTTATAACAGATTCTCTAACTTAAGATCTCGATGTAAATTGTTATCTGAACAATGTTATGATAGGTTAGCCATAATGTTAGAGGTAAATATACTATTCTTCGTCTTTTCTTATTGTCATCTACATGAAGTAAAGAAGGATGGAATTTAGTGTTTGGAGTTGAAAGATTCAATCTCCATTCTGCGGGGGATGTAGGCATGATCGCGTTCATGATGGTAATCGCCATCTCTTAGGCTTAGAGAATACTTTTGAATTCAGTTGTGCGTTGATGCTCTGGGAGATTGGGTATCTCCTCTCAGTTGGAATAGTTTCTACCGTTTTAAGAAGGACACTATAATCAGTTGGAGCCACAAAGTACAAAGCAGGTGCTTTGTGGTAGGAACGCGAAATAGATACAGCACTTGCGTAATCGGACCTATTATGTTTTAAATTTATTTCCATAAGCTGTAAATTTCTCAAAATTTCACAAGAGTAAACTGGTTCAAGGACCGACACACCCGACCTTCATATCGGCCCCAAGGGTTTTAGTAAGTGACTCTCGGTCTCTACAAAGAAAAGTCGAAGACTGTAGCCGCTTAGTCAGCTTGCCCAGTACAAAAACTCCAGTGAGACCGACATTCGGCCTCTCTGGGGAGATTGTCATTATATGTGACTTTACATCTAATTCTAAACTCCATTTCTTTAGTCGGTTACTCGCAATTAGATAGTGAATCTCTTCGATATAATCGAGCTCAATACTATACTAATATCTTGAGTAGGAATTTAGAACAAGTTCACTCTCCTACATATGAACTATTGAGTTTACAGCTTACAGGGTCCAATCACTAATGGACGTCCTTCTGGGAAGTATGCATCGTGTATAACAGCTTTGATCAAAATTACAAGCTAACGTTGATAGTGCTGCCATCTATGACACAAAAGTTCAATTATCAAGAGAATGGCTGTTATATATTATTATTTTTTGAATTGATTTCCTATTTATCTTTTATTTATTTTAGGCATATGGTAAATATATTTCTCCTGATATATCAACTAGGAACTGGTACAGTATATACGGTATTTATTGGCGAAAATATACAAAGAGTATTAGAAGCTCATGATATTATTGTAGACGTACGATGGGTGATGTTTGGAGCACTACTTCCTCTAATTTTCATTAATTATATAAGAAATTTAAAATATTTAGCTCCATTATCAACTATTGCCAACGGTTTGACTATTGCAAGTTTTGCAATCGTTGCTTACTACTTATTCACTATAGATATTACATTTGAAGGGAAAGAACCGTTTGGATCAGTGAAAAATTATCCCCTGTATTTCGGGACGGTGCTGTTTGCCCTAGAAGCTATTGGTGTGGTAAGTACTAGTAGATAACCTACTTAGTAAGTAGATTGTAATATTTTAATATTATAACAAGATAAAATGAGCAGCTGATTAAGATTAAGGCAACCAGCTTTACTGCAGAATTTTTCTAGTTTTCTTATTCTATCGCTAGATGGTGTAGTTTATAATAATAACATAATTCATTTTTCTTTTATAAATGAACAGGCTTAGAATAACAATATTTAAATATTTGTATTTTTTAAAATATACACTACATTTCTTCAGTACTTTTTATCTTATCTTAAAATAATTCGAATGTATGTTTGCGAGAGGTAACTTTAGTGTAGCAGTTTCCTCAACGATCGCTAGGTAGCATTGTTTAATACCATTTCTTTAATATTCTAATATACTATAAACTAACTACGCAATTCTTTAAACCAAACCACATAAATAAAAGTTTTAATATTTATATAGGGTTAGTCTTGATAAAGTGTACGGCTCTTGCTTTTACTTTTTTATGAGATTTTTTATTTTTAGATAATGCCATTAGAAAATGAAATGAAAACACCCCAATATTTCGGTAGTACACTTGGGGTGTTAAATATTGGTATGGTCTTGATAACATTTTTATATACAGCAATGGGATTCTTTGGGTATATTGCATATGGTGACACAGTCGGGGGCTCGATTACCTATACAATTGGAAATGCCCTGTAAGTAGAACATCAATTATTATATTTTTGAAAGTTAGGTAGGTATGTTATCAGTCCAGTCCGTACATAAACAATGAATAGTAGGTTAGGTTTACTCTAAAACAAATCCAATCAAAAGATTGCCCTCTCTATAAAAGTCCGTTTAATAACCAGGAGGAGTAATTTGAAAAGCCTCACTCACACTACTAAAAGTTACCAGATTAGTTACTAAAGGGTGTGTTTCGGAAAAGTAGTCAACAGTCGTGTTCCATATCTATCAAATATGCCTTGATTGATGAAGAAATCAGCCACGCATAGTCATAAGTCGATTTCTCGTCTGTCTAGTAGATTATTCAGATGTTAAACAGACGGGTATTCTATCACATGTAAACCTTTGTCCTGTTTCGTATAGATCAGAACATACACATCACTCTAATATAGCTGTTTTTAATTAGCAAATAACTGAATGCAATAAAAAGGAAATCAGTTTTTTAAATTATTTTGAAATGTTCACTATACTTTCACAGAACCCATTCTTTTATATATTTTTAATCCTTCGATAGCTTATAACCACCATAGACTTTTGACGATATCTTCCCAAATATATAAAAATAGTATACAATGCATATAATACACAAATAGTACCTACATTTATTCAAAGGATTACACAGTTGAATTTAATTTGTTTAAAAGCTTGCAAAATTTTATTCAATATAGATAACTAATTTTTGTTCTTCGAACAGCATTTTTAATTCACATACCTATCACAATTTTTCAAAAGTCTTGGTATTCCACAATATTTGCTGCACTGTATTTTGTTCCTCTACCTTGGTATTCCTTTAATAATTAATGAACCGTTGACTCTACTACTCCTATAAGGAAAATGATGAGCAAACAATACCATGTTAATATAAAAATAATAATCTTACCAATTGCTTGAGAAATTATAGATATAATATGAATGTATTTGATTTTTGTCGGTCCTAAATGACCTATAAGTTCACCATTTATACTGTTTTACCGGACTAAGCGAGGAGCTGGTACTCGAAGTAGAAGGATCCATAATTGCAGATATTTAATACAAATGCTTACTGAAGTTTTTAAAGGTACAGTTTCAACGAAACTAAGTGAAATAATAAAATAACAAGAGCGGATGCGATGACAAATTAAGTATACATCTATCTGTCAGAACTATCAAAAATGAAAATTATCAGCTGATGTCATTATTAAAAAGTGTTGTGTGAAACTGGGCGGAATCTGACCAATCAGAGGTCTAAAGAATTGCCAACTTAAATTCAAATTACTCCTCCTGGTTTTTAAATGAGGTTATAATTAAAAATCTACATCTGGTGCCATCTGTAGCTGTTATTCATTTTCACTCAACGCTATAACTTAACAAGCTATGAAGGTAGTAAATAACGCGGCCCCTGTAGATTCGGTACATGTGTCTTTCAGGGACCGTTATCGGCATGTCTTATTTATATACTTTGTTATTTGTATATTTATAGTTAATGTTAATTTTTTTTTATTCCAGGCCAGCTCAAATTTGCAAATTAATGTTGTCATTTTCAATATACATCACACATGGTCTACAAATGTACCCGGCTATCGATACAATCTGGAAACAATACTTGTCTACTTGGATTGGAAAAAGTGATCATTTGTTATTTTTTGAATATGTTACCAGAACTTTACTGGTAGTTTTTTGTTGTAAGTATTTAGTATTACAGTATCACTTTCTATAATTAATATTGCCCTTACCTTAATGTTTAGAAACTTTCTAAACAATATTTTCATTTTTCAGTTGGACTAGCTGTTGCAGTTCCTTACATAGACCTCTTTATATCCCTTTTTGGTGCTCTATCCCTTTCTGCTTTAGGACTAGCAATACCAGCGATTATAGATATCAGTACCCATTGGAACAATTTACGAGGCACTAGAGGCAATTTAATGATAAGTAAAAACTGCTTTATCATCTTAATAGGAGTCTTTGGACTCATAATCGGCACTACAACGAGTCTCCGTGAGATTATAAATAAGTTTTCAACTACTTCGTGATAATCGTGATACTACATTTTGTGATATAGTTTTAGAGTTTTGTGAAAAATAGTTTTTAAAGTATTGTAAATGAAGAAATGTAAAATACTAACAACCTTGTTGGTTTTCTCAACACTTTATGTTGTTGAAGAACGTTATTTTAATTTTCTTAAATTCACTTTTATCATGATAAGATTTCCTAAAATTTTATCGACAATTTTTTGTGCGAGCAAAACTGAAAGATAAATTTAATAGGTATATTAAAAGGACTCCAACTTCAAAAGTGATCTGCTATACTTGTAAGTTGCGTCGCTAGCCCCAGCAGAATTTATTCGAGAATTTAGGAAAATTTTTGGGGAACGAAATGATTATTGACATAATATCTCAGAAAAATGTGTGTGTGTAGATTTTTGAGACCGTACTTCCACGGACTATTATATGCTCTTTGTTTATCACATTTAGATTATTAGATTATAGTGGCCTAAACACAGTCTACCTATTTAGAAGTTTCTAATCCAAAAGTGGTAAACTAAGAACAGCCTTAAAGGTTTTAATTCGTCTCGTTATAAATATTTTCCTTATTGATTTCGTATTTTTATTGAAAACTGTTGAAAAATCGCGTAGTTTTATAAATAGTTGTTCATTTTCAAAATATTATCGAATTAGAATTATTTACCATAAAAAGTTGACAAATGGAATGTCCTAGTCATAGTATTAAGATTTTGTCTATGGTATTAAGTTTCAAGACGGATTTGTTGACAGGACGCATTGGCGAACTTAAACTGATAGGTTACAAACTACGAGTTTTAGATTGAAATGGATTGAAAAGGAATAAAATATAGAAATTGCATTAAATCAAATTGTTGGACAAGTGTTATGTTATATAAACTATTGTAAACTAAGAATAGGATAAATTTTAAATAACTTTTTAATAATAATAAAACGCAGTGCTGTGTCTCTAATAACACAATTTGATATGAGAACGATATTATTTATTTTTGTTGTTGTTCTTCGTAATAAGATAGAATTATTGAAAATAAGCATACCTACCAGTTTATATTAAAATAGTAAAATTTTATTTATAATTTCAGTATTATTAAAAAGGAAAATATATATTTTATAAACTAAGTAGGTAACATAAATAAATAATACAAAAAAATCAATTTTAGTTTTATTCATAGTCCTAAATAATATGTTAGTTTAAGTTAAAAATTCTTACTTCTTATATCCATATTTTTTTTCTTTTTATTGAGGTAAGCTGCATATTTTTAGGACGACATATTGAATTATTGAATTTCAATTTGGACCATTACTTATGGAATAACCTGTATAAAAACTGCCCCCACATATATTAGTTTTTGTATTTTGTGAAATTTTGTTTAATTAAACAATGATGGTACCAGTCTATAAAGTGTAGTTATTTAAATACATACAAACTTATTTTAATACTTAAAAATAAGTAAGTAGGTAGGTAGGTACTACTTGGGACATGGGAAACTAATTATACTATTCATGGAAAGGGTGAAAGTATTACTTATGTTTAAGTTTCCATCCATAAGCTGTGAAAAATCTAAAAATTTTACTTTTACGCAAAAACTTTTTAAAGGAACGATACACACCAGACAGTCGCATCGCCTCCGAGTTTGTAAGTTTCCCTCTCATACATGGGGGTTGGAGATTATTATAAACGGAGCCCCCAGCCGCTTACTCTTTATACAGTATAATATAAGTATTTATACTTCTAGTCATTTAAATAAAATCTAATGTTCTTGAGTTATCCCTTAAGCTATCCCTTATATGACGTTTGCAGAAACACCCTTAGGAAATAGTAGGTATATTGTATAATTTGTGGAAAAAGCAAAGCATAATATTCCCAAACGACTGTGATAATTGGTAACACAGGAGTTTGGGAATATGCTTTTCATACGAATTATACATACTATTTTTTACATTTAAAAAATTAATTAAAATGTATTTCATTCAAGTAGGTAATCAAGTAAGTTTAGATAACCAATGTTCATATTGAAATATAGAAATGGTAACCATGGAAATTACTTTGTTATGACAAAAGTAAAATAATTTTTCTCCGATCGAATATATTGACGAATCACTTAAAAATAAAGTAGGTGGCTAATAAAATATTCAACACCCCAAATGAAAATGATCGAATCGAGATGAACCAAACAATTAGCCATATATATTCTAGTTGCCCTCCAGTACTATTTACAAATTGTACAAACTGTACAATAAATAAATATTAACAACAATTAATTTGTTCAAGAATATCGTTATAAATTAGATGTTTCTTTTATTTCTTTTATAACAACTTTAACAAAATAAAAATTAGAACCATACTTTGTTTAATTTTATTGTAATAATCCATTTGTTCCATTACCGCACGCTATATTTTCTAATTGCCCACTATTCTGGAATATTGAGCTTTGCGCATAGAAAACAGGTCAAAATAGTGTCACTCTTCCCACTTCCCACGATCGGATAGAAGATAGAATACACTGTTTCGTCAGTTTATCTATCACTGCTCGTTCCAATAGTAAATAATGGAAAGGAAAGTGAATAATATAAATGAGACTTATGTTTTAATTTGTTTCCATAAGCTGTAAATATTCTCAAAGTTTTACCAAGATTGCAATAACTTGTTCAAGGAACGATACACCCGACATTTGTATCGCCCCCAAGTTTGTAAGAGTTTCTGGACGAATCCACCCCACTCTCACAAAGGGGTTTGGTGACTTTTGCCGGAGCCCCAACCGTTATCTTCAATTTGATTCCTGTTTAAACTTCCTTCTCATGGTGTCGGTGTTCTTCACAGCCCCTTACGACTGTGAAACGTGAATTCAGAACAAGCTATGTTTCTCGGGCGTTAAAAATTTGAGTTTACAGCTCACGGGGTCCAATCTCTAATGGACCAACGAGGCTTAGTTGTATGTAACGTATAACACCCGTGGTTAAATGTATAAGTTAACGTTGATAGTTCTGCCATCTATGATACAAAAGCTCAATTATACGGTGAATCTGTATTCCAGCGGTTACTCTATACAGCTAGTAAATTTTTTCTTGCAATCGTGGGGCAGAGTCGAGTGTTTTGGTTGTTGATTTCCCCGTTGTAGGAACGCCAGGAACGGGTCCAACTTTTAAAGGTCCCATTTTTTATACACAATTTTTGTTGATAACGGTAGCAAAACGTTAAAAAAAATGTAAATAAAAATTTCCGGCAAATAATAAACAGTATAATGAATTTTACCACATAAGATATCAGTTTACACTTCCACCACCACTGTCAGAGTTTTCATTCACAAATTTAATTTTCCCCGATGTAACGTCGGTCGTCGTGACGTTGTTCAGTTTGTAGGACTACACGGCGTCGACCTCATGCCAGCGTCTACTACTAATCGTGTCACATTAAATATTGTGATGTGATATTTTTGTATTTTAAAGTTTAAAATATTTTCTCTTTGGTGAGTACGTCTTTTTAAAACATCAATTAGTTACACAGTGAAAATAACAGCCAATTTTAGCTGCAAAAATGTTAAGAGCTGTTCAATTCGCGGTTTCAGTGGCGTGCGGAACCGAGCTATCCCTAAAACTAAAATAAATTGTAGCTTTCAAAAGAAACGAGAAGCAAAGGTGTAGTAGCTTTAACGATTAATATAGTATTTGGAAAAATTAACATTTATAACAAATAAAAGCAGTGCACCAAGTATGATGCAATCAAATTAAAAATAAAAACGCCAAATTTCTTTTATTATAGACATAGTCTAAATTCAGAATGTTTTCATAATTTATTGATGTAATTGTTTTATTAGTAAACAATATTTAACACGCATTTAAATAAATTTGTTTTGTTTCTCAACGATACTATAATGTAAGATGCAAAACAGATCAACTTAAATGTTAACTGAAAATATGATATGATAGAGACTAAAAATAATGATAGTACTTTATATACAATTTTTCCCTTAATCCCTTTCTTGTCCTAAAGTTGGAAATTAAAAATAGGTATTTATTTATTTATAATTATTAGTAAAATTTTAACCGTTTATAAACACCATAATTAAACTTTTTGGCGTCGTAAATGAGTCTACACTACACTGCGTCAAGTTTTTTTTTTCAATATAACTTTTTTCAGTTACAAAAGCAACAATTACCTTTTTTAAACATCTGGTGTTGATCATTTTTGATATCCGAGCCATTTGTTAAACCTAAAGGCACACACTAATGCCCTGCCTGCATGGCGCAGTATCGGATTTTGCCATTTCAGTTGGTGTAGACCATAGATAAGCTAGTTGGAACATGTAAGAGCTCGTGCTCAACGAATTATGATCCCGTTCGACTAGCACGTCTATTTGTTTAGATGCTCATGACTTTCGCACTTTTCAGACTGACGGAAATTTTCACAAGCAAGCGGATTCTTAGTTTCTTCTTTTGTGATGTGATGATCATTCACGTCCGGTCATCAGCGGAATGGTCCATCGTGAAACGGGCCTTAGAACATGTTAATTTTATTTACAAATGCTCTTTCAATGGAATTATTTTAATGAGAACATCGACTATTTAAACAAACTATCCAGTTGCATAATTATTTGGACTTTTGCACATTGGATCAGTTCCAAACTGTTTCTCCATAACTAACAGTTGTTAATATAAAATAATTTGTTTGCGTTAGTGTATTTATTCATATGTTTACCACCAAACAGTTTGGAAAAATAGTGATAACTGTAAGTATATATTTAGTTTTGATAAAGTAATTCAAGCAAAATTTATATAATTTCGCAAAAATTAGTATTAGGAATATTGTTTAAAACAGTATAGAACTTTAAAACTACTAAAACAATTTACAAAAAATTTTCACCAAGTAGAAAGCTACTTTATCAGTTGGTAGAACAGAACAGCCATATTATATTCTCAACAAAACTTAAGAGACATCAATAGGAAGGAATTTTGATACCATTCACATCAGTTTGAGTATTGGATTTTGGATTATCTTTTAAATTAACAGAGATAACTTGGGACACCTTGTAGATTGAACTAAATTATATATGAATGAAGCCGGCTGCTTCAATATTGATCCTGGTAGGAACAATAAAACCACGTGGGAACCGCGTCTCGACACCAGACACCAGTCGCTTCTCTGAATTCAACGGTTTTGTTGCATGTAGCATTTTAACCATGTTCAGTTAATTCCACGTTTGTTTTTTAAAGACTCGGTATATTTTTGTGTATGTGCGCGTTTCCTACGCTCCACCATTTAGCGGACTCAATGGTATGTTAATTGTACAAAACAACAATATATGATTTCTTAGTTAAGTGACATGAATTAACACTTAACCTATTTTATTGTTTTTATTTTAAATTAGAGAATTACGGTTTGCGTGGTTTATTAAATACATTAATAGATGGATAAGTAAGGAGGTTCTATATAGTTTCAAACAATTTTTTTCCTTTTAAAATAATAGAAATTTATATTTTAAATTCGTACGATTATATGAATGAATGTTTCAGATGATGTAATACGCAAGGTGTTTTTTTTATATCATGCTTTAGTTTGTTTTATGACAAAAATTTAAATCAAATATAACAGAAATATATATACTTAGTCTCCTTTTTAATATTATTTGTATTTTGTATGATATTATTTGTAATATTATTATTGCATCATGCATAACTTATAGACAGCAAAGAAGCTCTGTAGCTTCTACTTTTATGGACTCCCTAAGTTCCCAGACATAATGAGACAAAAATATTTTTGATCAATAGATTGAGTACAGGTCAGAAAAAAGAAAACAAGCAATGAAAGCTCTTTTTATATTTTCAAAATCAGATTAAAATATATCTAGGTTGGTATAGTGAATGTTACCTCTAGCCGGATCTGTAACTTTTAATATTATGCGTTACTTCGAATATTTACGATTATAGTTTTCACTTCCCTAATAATAATCCAAAAAAAGTGTCGTCCAAATCATCTATGCAATGTAACTAGTTATCCAATGGGGAAGTAGGTATTAGACGTATTCCCCCTGCTATCTTGTCATCCTTTCGCGTGCCTGTTGATTACATAATTTATTTTTATGTACGTTAATGAATGACGTAGACATAAACAGTTTTATTAATATTTTATCAAAGCTCATGTCATAATTAAATATTATGTTCTAGATAATGTTAACATTGTTTAAAATTAAATTTTTGTAATTTTATAATGTATATTTTCTACTCTACAGTCAACCATGATCCCTTTATTTATTAAGACCAATTCAAGTACAATAGCTTTCAAAAGATATAAAATATTTTCTATATTCAATTTACTACAACTTTTAGGCAAGTCTCCAGCCCATATTCCCTTTGAATATTGTATATTGTATCCAAAAAAGATTGGATATTAAATAATATTGAAGTTTGAATGTTTTTTGGTCCACCCGGTATATTAATTATTATAACAGAAGTGAGTGCTTGAATCCTAAACGGTATTTAATTTGACAATAAATTTTTATACACACACATACACGCGAAATACAGTAGGGTCAATATTATTTATGGGATTTTAATCTGGTAACATGTTGACATGTGAAATCTAAAAACAACTTGATACGACAAAGTTCTAGTAACAATAATAATATATTTTTTTCAGTTTATCAGAACACAACATCAATATTAGATTAAATGTTCATGGAAGTTGGTTTATTTTATTCAGTTCTTGGCGTATGAAAAAAAGTAAGAAAAAATTATGGTTGCAGATACAGTGAAATTGGAACCGCTTGGCTCACCGACGTAAGTAAAATCAAATATTACAAAATGTCTCATGTTAAGAAATTAAGTGCAATTATTCGCTAAGCTGGAACTTTATAAAGTTTATCTAAAGTCAGTATGAAAACCAAAAAATAAATTTTAAAGTACGGCTTGTCGACCGACAAATAGTTTCTTAAACTTTTTTTTGATCCACATTGGCTTTAGAAAAACTATAGATACATGTAACTAATGTTAATGTGATGACCTTGAATTGTATTACAAATTTTATGCACGTTAATTTTAATCCACTATATTAATTCGAATTACATTTGAAAAGCATTCTTTCACAATATTCGAATTTATAAAAACAATTTCATGCACGCCATTGGGCGGCTTTTTCCTTCAAAGGGATTAAAAATATGGGTCATCACATCACATTGACAATAGTTACACATACCAATAATTTGTAACATCAGGCAAAACGACGATGGATTTTTAAAGACTTCTTCCAAATATTCATTTTGTCTACTTGAATTCAAAACATTGTTTGTTTATAATTTTTTTCATTGTGTATTATTTGTTATAAATAATATTTTTGACGAACTTCACGTACAGTGCTGAGTTAGTAAATAAAATTGTAAACTATAGAAAATAGAATGGTAGGTTATGGTTTAGTTTAAAATGTATTATATTTGTATATATTGTAAAGATTAAAAAAAACCTTTAGGTTGTCGAAGCAAAAATTCGTATGGTTGGGTTGAAGAATATATTGAAGTACTTGGAATTAAGAATGTACAGTCAAAGTCAAATGAAACGCACAACTAGACTGAACTAGACTAGGTTGAGAACAACGATTATACATACACCCTAGGAGTGCTGATTCGCTTAAATCTTTCGTCGGTGAGTGGGAGCTTGCTTACGTCACCAGTGGACCTCGACCAATTTAAAATTTATATTGCAATCGTTAATATTTTTCACTTTTTTCTTGTGTATTTGCAAAAAATAATAATAAATTAATTTTCTTTTTGTGATGTTATTTAAAAAATTATATTTAGTAGTAGGTATACGTAGTTATAAAATACAAATTAACGATTAAAACAATAACTTTGAATTGGAGAAACTTGCTTATAATTTATTTTGCACAGAAAAAGAAGCAAATCTACGAGCTATGTGTTTATGGGTTAATTGATGGGTAAACTCAGCATTATATTTTTTTTTCTTATGGGGAAAATAAAATAGACGCCTTATGCACTTATAAAAGATTTATTAATAAACAATTTTTTTCAATTTCTTCAAAACCTCTATCATCTCTTGTCGTACTCACACTTTTTCTCTTCAACCATTTTTTTTTCTGGGATTGATAATTATTATAATTAATCCTAATAATTGTTCGAAGTTTACAAAAAAGGATTCATACAAGCAAAAATTAAAACTTAGATTACTTTAAAACTAAAACTAAGAACATTTAAAACCTTGTAAAGTAATGTAGATGTTTATGCCAGAAACTGAAAAACTAAGGCATTCTTTTTAGTTTTTGCTCATATCTTAATTTCTTATTTTTTTGCATGATCATTTACATTACATCACATGGTTCTCTGTTCTAAGTTTGAGTTTTGAATTAATTTTTATTTTTGCTTCCATGAATCCACCTTTAGGATCTAAAATGTATACATTGAAACTCGAATCCAAAAATTTTGTATTTACACTGAAATAACCCATTTATAGACTTTCTTGATTGACAATTATTAGAGAAGTTTACTTACCACATTTATTAATAAACAACACCTTTAAAATTGAAAAAATGAATAAAATAACGTCAAAACACACTTTGTAAACACACGATTAACCATAAAATTGAAAAGGTTAGGTCCAGTGATGACGTATTCGTCCGGCTTGAGCGAGGCGAATAAAGAGTTAAATGGAAATAAGCAATCCTGTAGGGTGTATAATCGTTGGGTTGAGACTGCATTATTTAAACATCTCCTATCCCCATCAAACATCTATGTTTTTTAGGTCACAATTGAAGCATTTCTAATACATTCTAGCAAAGGCTTACCATAAATCATTGAAACTAATTGAATTTTTATGAATTTTGGTGTTTGACTTGTGCGCTTCATTTGACTTTGACTGTACATTGAATATTAAAATTCGGTAGGTATTTCAGGGTTAAGAGGGAGTTAATCTGGGTTTCAAACGCAATGACAGCTGTAATACATACGGGTTTTATAAACAATATTTAAAAAAAAAGCATAAATTGTTTTTAATTTTGAAATAATATAGGTGTTGTTTAATTGCTATTTGAATTTTTCAGGATTATTGAGGAAAGTTCGGGTCTACTCAAACCAGGGTAAATTTTTTTTGTAATTATAATGTAAAATAATAGCTTTTGTAACAATCCCCATGCAAAATGTATTTTAATATTAATATGGTGGAGGTAGTAGATATTTATATTTATTTCTTTATGGTAGTAATATTTTTAATTTTTGGAATAAATGATGTCCCAAATTGATGTGTTTGCAGGGTAAATCGATTTATATTTATAAAGTTTAATAGTCGTTCAGCAAATAGTTATAATAATACCAACTAACACGAGTCACGGTTGCCACTGGCGAGTATAACTATAATGCGGTAAATCATTGTAACGACACAGTGGATCGCATATATAACTAACCGACAAAGTTGGTGCAAATGCTTAAGTTCTTCTTTTTAAGTAACCATGTCAGCTCTAAGCTGCTATAGGAGGGTATGTTTGATTATATTCGTTTAGTCAAGAAAACAGTGTATTAAGAAAACAATGAATAAATACATATACAAAGAAAATATAAATGAAAAAGGTAATTAGCTATCATAACATGACGACAACGGGGCACAGGCAAACATATTTTATAACATATATACAAGGCATTCCAGGAGTTCGTACCACTAGGGTGGGGTAAAAATAATGATAGTACTTTATTTTGTGTTTTACTCTATTCGTTAACAAACTATAGATCAATGGTACTCATTCGGAGAGTAGGTACTATTTTTATTTTAAATAGAATACTGTAAGTCTGGAATTTACATTTATCTACAAGATTCCAAATTTAACAAAACTATTAACCAGCATAAATCATCCTTTTTTATCAGTATCATTAAAAAAAATATATTTATACAGGGTGTCAAAGGACTTCGTACTAAAAAGGGATAATTGAAAAATTATTTATATTTTTTAATTTTGTAGTTTTTTCTTCCAGGAGTGAAAAAAACCGCCAACTCGAAAATGAAAGTGAATACTTTGATCCGCATTTGCATAGGCACACACTACATCCAACAACGTAAGTAGTACCTAGAACTTTTCCAAGTTATTTGTTCCAAGTAAATTATTTTTAGAAATATGGAAACTCTTATACATTTACTTAAAGGAGCCATTGGAACTGGCATATTAGCCATGCCAGAAGCCTTCAAATATGCAGGAATGCTGAATGGAATAGTCTCCACAATACTTATAGGATTACTATGTACATATTGCCTTCATGTTTTAGTAAGTAGAGTAGAGAACAGCATTCACCAAATTTATTCATTAGTTCACTTATTATAGCCATTTGTTTATGGTTTAGAATTAAATATAATACAATTTTGTATAAGTGTCTTATTAAACTTGTTAATTTAAATTATACATACTCTATATTTTAACGTTTTAATTGACAATAAAAATGGAAATTGAATGATACAATTAAGACGCTTTTTACAAAACAGCCATGATCCAAGTTTATGTTTGGTGAGAAATAAAAAAAGACTTTCTTTGTGAAATATTTTGCTTCCTTTCATTTCCAGTTTGTTATGGTATTTCCGGCAAAAACAACCATTGTCCAGCGCATGTAACTTGAGACTATGGCTATTGCTGCTGAATTAGAGTAGCCGAATCGTTGGGACGTATTCCACTTTATGGAAAGCATATGTTAGCGCGAAATATGATATTTGGGACCATGGCTGTTTTTGTGAGAAACTATAATTACAATGAGCTTTTGTTTTTTTAGGTTAGATCTCAGTATGAAATGTGCAAAAGACGGAAAGTTGGACTTTTGACTTATCCAGAATCAATGCAAGCTGCCTGTGAGATGGGACCCAGTTTTCTGAGGGGATTTGCTCCATATGCACCGTAAGCATTTATTAGTTCATATGTTTATGTTGGAATAATGCTTAATTTTCAACCAACTTCAGTACAAAAACTGACGAAGAGCTATATGGTGCGCCATCCTATTGTAACTACATATATTTATTCTGCTTGGCAATTTCCATATTAGGGAAAACCTGAATTAAATAAGGAATGACACAGCTCTCCTCTTAAATTTTCATCAAAAATGTCATATTAAATACACATTGAATAATTACTATCGGCAAACTTATTTTATTGATTTATTGTTGATTTTTGACATATTTAGGGTTAAAAATACAAGAAAACAATATAATAGTATATTATTCAATCATACACAATTTTGTTTGCCGTCAAAAAGCAACTAACGCGACGTGTTTGGTGGAAAGACTCAAATGTTGTTCGACGTATACCGTCGCCAGCCGTATTTGACGTACGTTAAAGTGTCGCCGGACTCGGTGGAATGTGGGCTTTAGACGTATTTACGTTGAGAAACGATATCAGTGACGATTAAAGGTCGTAATATATTTTGGTGATTGAACTGACCCGCTGACGAGATTCTCGAAACAACAACCTAATTTATGGGTGAAGATCCAGACCCTGAGACATCTCATGCCGCTTCTCTTTACCATTACCTTTCAACAGATAATGTCAATTTTCTTCTTTCTAATTCAGCTCCTGACTTCAACACATTCCAAGATTGGTTATACCAATGAATTGACTAATAATACACAATTTTTATTTGTTTCAGTGCCGTGACCAACTTCTTCTTAATATTCTACCAAATTGGAATTTGCTGTGTGTACATAGTTTTTGTTGGTGTAAACGTGAAGGCAGTAGCAGACCAATACGTTAAGCCGGAAATATCGCTAATTCTATACACATTAATGTTCTTCATACCATTTTTGTTGATTATGATGGTCAGAAATTTAAAACTATTAGCACCATGCTCTTATTTTGCTAATTTTATAACGTTGTTAACATTTGCTGTATGTGGCTACTACGTTTTTCAAAATCTACCGGCTTTTACAAGTTTACCAAGTTTCGGTCCATTGGCTAGTTATCCTCTATATTTTGGTACGTGCCTTTTCTCCCTTCAAGCTTGTGGAGTGGTAAGAATTTTCACTAATCAATCGTTTACTGGATGATATAAATTATTTGGTTTTAGGTAATAGCTCTAGAAAACAACATGGAACAGCCTAAGAGCTTTTTAAAGCCTTTTGGTGTGCTAAATATAGGAATGGTAATAGTAACGTTCATCTATGTTTTATTGGCAATGATGGGATATTGGAGATACGGAGAATTCATTCAATCCAGCATCACTTTAAACTTCCCTTCTACTGACCAGTAAGTATGAAGAATTAACTGTGGTCACATCGAAGTATAACATATACCACAAGCGACAATCTGTACGTGGCATAACAAGACGCCACGTGAAGTTTGACTGTCTTGCGCAGAAATCTAAATCAGTCTGGTTTATTATTTAGCGACAGATTTGTAGTCGAATGTCAATTTTACAATATGGCGCTTGTTTTGACAACAAGATCGCGCATATGATTGCAACTTCAAGTGGCATCTTCTTACATGAAAAGGAGTCTACCAAGGCTTGGTTTAACAGAACATACCATGCGAAAGGTGACAATTTTTAAAATGTCTTGACTGCTAGACTTCCACCTAGATGCATAGGTGAGGCTTCTATCAGACACTAGTAGAACACTTATGCACTCCTAGTTGAACGATCTCCAACTAGTGTATTGGTAGAATGTCACAATCTCATGAATCTATGTAATTTTTAGTTTAGCTCAAGTGATTCGGATCCTGTATTCCACAGCAATATTTATTTCGTATGGATTGCAAGGATATCCAGCTGTACAAATTATTTTTACGAATTATATCCTGCCTTATATTGATCCTAATACGTCTGAGAGAACCAAATTAATATACGAAATCATACTTAGATTTGGAATTGTTGCTTTAACATGTAAGTTGTTAATATTGTTATTATTATAACGTTAATTTTAGAATATTCGTGCTTGTATTCATATTTATTATTTATTTTTCAGTCATTCTAGGAATAACAGTGCCTTTACTAGGTCTCTTCATTTCTTTGGTTGGTGCCTTTTGTTTATCAGCACTAGGTATTGCTTTCCCAGCAATAATTGAAATATCAGCTTACTGGCCTGATAAACTTGGTCGTGGAAGATGGATTCTTTGGAAGGATATAGCACTAATTATAGTTGGTATGTGAATATTTAACATACATCCACGCCATTGTGCTGCGTTTGCTATCAATGGGATTGAAAATCACTCTTCACATTTATTTGATATATAGAATATACCATTTTTTATGGTAATATTGGTTGCCTATCTATTAGGAAAAATTCTCAATAATCTGTGATATACAATATGTATTTGTTTTGAACATTTTTGTGAGATACATTTTGAAAAATTAAGGTGAATGTATATCTTATTTGGTTTCAGGTGTAGTAGGTCTTGTGACTGGAAGTTACAGTTGTATATATGAAATAGTCAGAGCTTTATCTGCTGGAAAAAGTTGATGTAGGTAATCCAGAAGAATAGAGTAGATCTCAGCTACCAGCATTGGACTACTAGCAAGAAACTAGAAACTCAAATTGTCCGAATTAGTAGTTGACTATTGTCAATGTCTCTAAAGAATAATCAGTAATTTTTACATTACTGTAGCTGTTTAAGAAATTTATGTATTTGATTTTATTTATGTATCCTAATTCAGTTATTTAATTAATTACTTACTTTTATTTTTTTTAAAGTTATCCCTAATATTAGATCACTGATCCAAATTGTTAAATCAATTATACAAAATGAATTTGTTTACTTTTTGTTGTTTACGTTTATTCCAGTTGTTAGTTTTTAATACTACAGTCAACCTCAGAATCTAATGAAACTAGCTCCTTCATTTTAAGTGATAGAAAATTTGGTCAAAAACGATTTTGTAGAGTTTTTCAAGATCCCTAAGACTATGTAAATTAAATTTCTCAAGATCCCTTAGTTTTTAAATGGGGTGAGTTTAATAAGGTGGTTTTCGCTCTTACATAGAGGTTTAAACGGCTATATCTCGCGAAATATTTACTTTCCAGAAAATCTACGTACAGAGAAATTCCAGTCATTAAAAATGCTACAATTTGGTACTACATATATCATTTTCTTTGTATCTCCATAACCATTTTCGGAGATATTTTTAAGAAAAGGATGGAAAATAGAAAATTGCGAAATTTCGTTTTCTCTTTAAACTCCAATTCCTCTAAAATTAGGCATTTTAAGTTGGTCAAACTTCTTGAAGGTATTGATAATACATATATGAAGAGAATCACCGAAGGGTAAAGTTAGGGGGGGGGTTTCACTGATTGTTTTGTAGAAAAAAGTACTCGATTTTAATGCTAGAGACTTTTTTTGGTTTAATTATATACTTATAATTAAAATTATAACTTAAAATATTCTATAAGTTTTTCTCTAAAAATGCGAAGTTTTCCCATTATTAGACTTTGAATCTTTCAAATTTTGTAGTTGACGAAAAAAAGCTAACCGTTAACAAGCCGTATCTCGGTTCGTATTGGTGGTAGAAAAATTATAAAACATTATTTTGTTCCTTTTTTTAAAAGCTACAATTTTGCTCTCCACAGTTTTTTTGATAAATGTATATTTTTCGAGTTATTCGCAAAAACCCTTTCAAAACGTAGATTTTTCTGTTACTATCAAACTCGAAAAATTAGTTTGACGAATGAAAGGAAATATTTTCATCGATTCCTGTTGTTAAAATCCGTTATAAAAGTAAAAAACTTTTTCAAATTACCATAAGTATCCAAGAATTGCTTTTATTGCTCATATTTAATGCAGGTTAAAAAATATGTGACGAATAAGGACTGCCAACATCATTTCCTCGACTCACGCACAGTATCTAATTAGTAGCTGACACCAGGGATGTAGCAGATAAGATTTATGAATCATTTATCAAGATTCATGATTACGTAAAATAGAAAATTAACAGCAAGTGAATTTTTTATCAATATTCTTGAGCTTGGCGTTAAAACCGCCTTCGAACATTCTTTTATTTGTTGAGTATGCATATATTTTTACGATAAATTATAATTTAGGCATAGAAAATATTTATTTACATATTAAAGAGAAAAATAGTTTTAGCGAAAAAAATAGCCATCGAAAATGGACACCAAACAATAGTACTTGGTACAACTAGTGAAGAGTGATATGAAAGATCCTTGCATCGAAAATACGAAACTGTCAAGTTTTCACGTGATATGATCATTCATCAATTCGTGAATCGTGGTACTAGTGATTTGCGTACAAGTGGTACACAATATTTTTTCTACAATCACATTTATTAATGAAAGAAATACCTACAGTAATTTTTATAGGTATTTTATGTAAACTTTGAACAGAAAGAACTTACAATATGAAAATAAATAGAAAAATCGCATCACTTTTCCAACGGTTTTCAAAAGAATTAAGAAAAGGCCTGCTTTTGCGTATAAAAACTTGTGTCGAAAAGCGTGCTTTGCATAGTGGTTGTAGGAAAAATAATTAATATACCCCAAGATACAGAACATATTTATATTAGAATAGAATAACCAGAATTTCTGTTTTCAGAAGCAATTCATAATAATTAACAATGTTGCCAAAGTCATTAAATGTCATTGCTGTTGATTACTTTACAAAGTACTTTCCCAAGAAATGATTGAACTACCCTTACAAAGTAACCTACATGCCGTGAAAAAAGGAATTATATTGATTTAATTGCTATCAATTACTTTGTGGATAATACAACAAGTTGACAGAATGGAGGAACCAATCGGTACGAACAAAATTTTGAAATAGGTAATTCAAACTGTTCAACTAACAGCCGATTGAAGTGACTTTCTTAAGGCCGAATTCTCACCAGATCGGACCGACTGCAATTGTCCTGTTGTGTTTGCTGTACTTTTTATGAATTTCTGCTATGGAAGAACAGCTAGTAAATATAAACTTGTGTTTGGAGTTTGGAAGCCATGATGACCACTCCAAACGGTCGGTGGTGGAGAATGCATGGACCAAATTTGGCAAGGCAGTAGGATTATCAAGTAATTTAAGAAAAAAAACTTCATATAAACATAGAAATCGGTGAAAATAAGTAATTTATGTGAGGTTTTACCTCGGTATAAGTTAGGAGAAAACTCTGTTAGGCGATTGGAGTGACAAAATGAAACAGAACGAGAATATTTAAAAAGTATTTGGGCCTATCTACAGCGACATACACGATTTACACAAGTACGACGAGGAAAATATTGGAAAAACTACTTGAAAGAAAGAGAAGATTAATTGTTTGCAATCAACGTTGGGTGTGTGTTCAGTGCCTCTGTTGCCAAATGTACTTATCTGTAAAAGTTATTCCCAATTTTTGTCGCAACAATGTTAAATGCCAATAATTGTTAAATCGAATGCAGTGTATAGATATTATTTATTGCAGATTGTAATATTTCCAAATTTGTCCTTGAACTACATTATTTTATTCTTATTTGTGTTGATCTCACTTATTTTTCAAAAGTTAATAATATTACCAATACCGATTTTCTCCTATTTAGTTCCAGAGCCTGGCCGAATGTTCATTGCCCCCCTGTTTTAACCGCTGTTGCCAGATTAATATGTACAAATGATATTTTCTCGAGCTCATGCACTATTAGGTAAAACTGAACACTTTCATCCGGCAACATTGTCTTTTACAGCTAGAATTCACTAGTTGGTGGTATTCAGTATGTTCCTAACATGGAAGGAGTGAGGGTGTTAAAAAATAGGGAACTAAATACACGATCTCGCCGACCACATCCAATGATTCTATCTCTCTCTCTTTCAAGCTGTTTTTCTCATATTAATTTCCTTGTCGTACTTGTGTAAATCGTATGGCTCGAATAGACTTTTCGCGATCTGTATACTTAAGCACGTCCAGACAACGAGCAGCTGAAATCGAAAAGTTTTGCCAAATCGGACAAAGGGACTTTTTCAACGTATTGTGGATCTGAGATTACGAATATCGGTCTAAATTTCCTGTGTATTTGCAGTAAAAGAGGAAAACTGCCCTAATTTGACGTTTTCCGCGATTATCTTCGAACGTATCAAACATTACAAAAGCAAGAATCGAATAAAAGTTAAAGATTTTCCCATTCCACGTCGTAATATACTATGTATGTATGTATTTTGGGGTGACATTCACTGAGACCTAAAAGATCTATTGTGCCCCCTTACTTCTACTCAGTTTCTGAGGAGAGTCTCAGAAACTAGTAGTTCCTTTAGTCCTATTTCCCGGAGGAATTTTAGGATGTCTGCAGGCTTCAACTTAGGTAAATGTTCCTCTTCTATCCAGAAATCTTCCAGGTGCTGTACTCCAGGATTCTTGAGTGCCTTGCAGTTGGTATGTATGTGGACGGAGGTTTCTTCTTCCATGCCACAAAATCTACATTCTTCTTCGTCATTTTGAGCTTTTTCAGGTGTCCATTCAGGCGACAATGTCCCGTTAGCATTCCTGTTACTTAGCGCAGTTTTACTTTGACTTATGTATTCATTTGATCTCAACAGGTAGTGGTCACACAGAAAAATCTTTGATTGTACAAGCCCTACTAGATCCTTCCAATGGTCAGATCTTCTCTTTTTCTCGGCTTTACCTATTTCTTCCAATATTATATTGGGACTGATTCCGCAAAAGGGTTCAGGCCCCCAGAAAAGTATTTCAGTGCCCCTCTTTGCTAGTTCATGTGCTATTTCATTTGCTTCTATACCAGTGTTCCTGGAATCCATAGTAAAGTGACTATATTGTTCTCGCCTAGTTCATTGAGTTTGTCTAGGCATCCCCACACCATTTTGGAACTGATTACACAAGAGCTCAGTGCTTTAATGGCTGCTTGACTATCCGACATTATGATAATCCTATATCATATGTCTGATTTCAAAAGTAATTATGTAGTAAAAGCGGAATACTGCCCCAATTTGGTTCTATTCCCCAGTTGAAGTCAATGCCTTCAAAAACTCTATTTTGAATGTACCAAAAGATAACCTTCGTACTGGATAAAAAGATCGCCATATAGTTTTACCATATTTTTGATAACAGTTACAAAATAGCTATTTATGCCATCAGTTACGAAATGCCTAATTTTGTGTAACGCGTGAGATTTTTGCGGAACGAACGAAATGAGTTTCGCAAAAACTCACGCGTTACACAAAATTTCATTTCGTAACGTTTTGCATACAAGATTTTTTCTAATTTTGAAGAAAGTAATAAAAAAATTAAATTTAATATAATTGATTATTTTTTTCACTTGTCAAAATCTGACATTTTGGTGGTTTTAACCAATAGCAATACATTATTCTAGCCAATCATTCGGTATTATACTGATAATTCTGCTTCCTCATCGATAAAACCTTGTTTACATCGAAACGTCAAAATTTTACTTTGAATTTGTCATTATTGACAACTAAAAGTGCTTCGAAGTTTATTGAAAAATGAACACAAACCGATTGAGTGCCATCACCCAAGAGAATATTAAACATTCAGGTAATACAAAATTTTAAATTTATGAAAAAAATAATCTTCTCAAATACAACTCGCTCTTCAAATTTTATCACATAATTTTTTATTTTCATCACTCAAACTTGTTTATTTGAGGCAAAAACATTCAAACAAACCGAATTTAGATAAAATCCCTCGTCCTAACGGACTCGTGATTTTATCAATCGGTTTGTTTTCATATTCTTGCCAAATAAACAAGTTTTCGTGAAAAAGAAAAAATTATCGATAAAATTTGAAGCACTCGTGGATAAATTAACTCCAATTTTAAAATGTCATATACCTGGAAATGTTATTGTCACTTTGACATCGATAAAAACTCCTCTTCATCAATGTCTAGTAAGGGGACGTCACTTTTACACAATGACAATGAGTCGCAAGTTAATAAAGATAATTATTTTTGTTGTTCATCCATATATTCTGTCGTTAATTATTTATCTTGCCAAAAAACACTCGATCTTTTCTTTTATCAGATAAATTTCTCTTTAACTCAAAGTTTTTCCAATCACTAAATTTGCTCGAAAAACTGACATTAGATAAAATCGCTCCACCTTCGGTGTCGCGATTTTATCATGTCAGTTTTTCTCGTAAAATTAGTGATTGGCAAAACTGTTTCGATGCAAAGAGAAATTTATCCGATAAAAAAAAGCTCTTGTGTTTTTACTGTTGATAAAAATTTGGATAACATAAATTTAGTTTGTTGCTGTTACTTCATGCTAGTTGTCAGTTTGACATTTTGTAAAAAAGTCTAGGTTTTTAGCAAGATTGATATATTTTTAGTTTTATTTTTAAAAAACGAGTGATTCAAGTTCTGAAGAGCTACCAAGCGATATTGAAGAGGCAGCAGGTAATGCTCTATTATCAGTAATTCCCAAATAGTCAAAGGCAGTTTATGATTTGACATACGAAAAATTTGTTACGTGGTGTGATGAGAAGAAAATTAAACATATTAATGAGAAAGTTTTACCTGCATATTTTGAGGGTAAGAAAGATCTAAAAGTTTCCACATTATGGACACTTTACTCAATGTTAAGGTCTGAACTAAATCTGAAAAGGAATATTGATATTAAAAAATATACAAATTTGGTAGCATATATTAAAAGGCAAGCGGACGGGTACAGTGCTAGAAAGTCAAAATTTTTTATTAAAGAAGATTTTGCCAAATTTTTAGTGGAAGCTGATGACAAAGAATACTTAAAATGGCTAAGGTTGCAATGATAATTGGAATGGCAGGAGCATGCAGAAAAGCAGAATTAACATTTCTTCCAGTTGAAAATGTTATAGACGAAGGAAGCCATACGGCAGTTTGCAATTACCACTAGATACATTGAAAATACGAATCTTGTTGAAATATTAAGAAAATATATTAAGTTGCGTCCCCAGGTTCTTAAACACAACAGATTATTTGTAAAATATGCGAATGGAAAATGTACCAGAAATCCTGTGTAACACATTTAGCAGTCTGCTAAAAGTTATTGCACAATTTCTTGGTCTTTCAAATCCTGTTCTATATACGTGCCACTGCTTAAGAAGATGCTCTGCCACTTTCCTAGCAGACAGTGGCGCTGATATTTTAAAATTAAAGTGGCATGGGGGTTGGAAATCTACCTCTGTTGCGGAAGGATATGGTGAAAATTCCATGAATAATAAAAAACTTATAGCGCAAGAAATATTTGGTGAAACATCTAATGCAATGTGCGCCGCTTCCCAAATAACAGCAAGTTCGAGCAATGAAAAAAATTTGTCGTCGGGAATTAATTTTAATAATTGCAATAATTGTGTTATCAATATTTATAATAATTAATTAATTTATAATTTATGTTTTTAACTTGTATTATAACATTTTAATAAATAGAATAATTATTTTTGTAACTTATTTTGTAATACATTTTTCGTCACCAATGGCATAAAATTTTACTTTATGCAACTAGTTACAAAAAGTAAGACGTTTAATAATGTCAATCAGTTTTAAAAAGTGTCACTTTATATGTCAAAATTAGAAAAATCATATTTTTTATTGAAGTCTTATGGAAACGGACTGTATTATCACAGAGTTCACTGTGTAGATTAAGCAAAATATTATAAGAGTATGAAAAACAATTGTTTCGATCTTATTGTTTGCATTCTTCGGTAAATCGTCGGTTTCATTTACCAACAATATCCGAAGAAAATCCTATTGAAAGATATATCTAATATTTTATCAGTTAAAATTCCTCGCATATTTTACAGCCACAAAAAAATCCACCATGCAAAGCAATTTTAAAACTATTCGAGATCCACCTCTGCCAGCAGCAACGTGAAGCCAAGGTTGAATAGTTACTTGTCGAGTGACCGGGAGTCGTACTATTCTAGACTCTATTCTAGTCCATCATTCAACTCTAATTCCTAAAAAACCGCATATTTGCGATGAAAACAAAAGAATCATCGTAAAAAAAATTGAAGATTCACTTGAGCGAGATTTCGGTGACGTAACATCAACAAACAGAAGAAATAGACGAAACAACAAACTGAAGAAATAGCTTTCCCCACGCTGTCTTCGCCCGAATCTAGTGATCTAAGTCCAGTTGGGCGATGACGACGAAAAGATCGTAGTTGATGTTGGCTTTGTAAGGTAAAGAAACAAGTGAATGTGTGTATGCGAGTGACTTTGAAGCCCACACGTTTTCGTTGCGTTCAGTGGATTTGCGCGATTTGGGCAAATCGGAATTTTATATTAAAAGTAAGAGTGGTACTTTGTTAGTGCACAGGATTACTTGTACTTTTTAGGGTAAGTGCTGAAATTAAATTAAAACCAATCAATTCTAAGGTCTTTACAATAACAAGTATATTAAAAATACATTTAAAATAGATTAAAAATTATTATTTCGTAAACAGGTAATTTTATTGGAAAATGAATATTTTCGAAAGAAAAGATAGTTGATTTGTTTATACTGTCAAAAGTAGTATTAATGAAATTCTAACATGGTTTTTAAATTAGTATTTATTGTTATTATTGATATCCAACAATAAATATTATGGTAAAGGCCGTCACTGACAATAAATATGTGTCTAAAGTACTTTTTTTTTCTTAAATTGTTACCTTATTAAAGTTTAACATAATTGTTATTGTCAAATGTTTAAAGATATTGTAGTAGAAGAAATCAAATTTTTTTTGACTCATATCAACCGAGATATCAATATGAAGCTGACTGTTCTAATATTTCTAATATTCATTGGTTTTTGGTGGTGAAATATGTACGCAGAAAGAAGTATGTACGGTATTTAATAATAAATATCCAAATCGGGAACCAATTACACACTCCACAGTAAGTATAAAACTTGAAAAAAAAAATAAAAATGATCTAGAGGTAGTAAAAGCAATATTTGAAAACAAGAGACTAGATGTCTCAGATCAAAACTAGGGGTGGGGCGAACCATGGTCGTTCAGGTTATAACATTTTATCACAAAAAAGGTGAATGAAACGAAAATTACACGATAATTATTTATAATTATAGCAGTGCTTTATCAACTAAGTTATTAACATGTCTTATACTATTATCATTTTTCTTGGATTTGTAGAAAATGTTTTCAAAACTCTCGTTTCAATCCAATCTGTCCTCTTCCATTGTACTTCTTAGCCAGGTCTTTACCCTTGGAATGGTACTGAAAGATCGTTCAACAGTAGCCGTAGTGGATGGGAAAGCAACTATGGTTCGATCAGTTTAGTTCCATCTTCATCACCATCAATGCTTCCACTTCTACTACTGTCATCTTGTTCCCTTTTACGTTTGAGAGGTTTTCTGCCTAGAAATAATAGAAATTAACATGATGGTCTAAGCTGTATTTACTTCAAGCATAATAAGAGATATAAACATGTATTACATATTGAAGAAAAAGAGAATTTTATTTTGTACAGAAATTGAGAAATTACTCTACTTACCTTTTTGGAACCAGTTACTGAACCAGGAAATGACTTGCGACTGTAGCGTAGATAAGTCGAAGAGAAGCAATCGAGTGGCCAACAATGACACCGTGATTTAACTCCTCTTCCTTTATACGCATTGAGTTTGTTACCAAAGAAGAGGCGAATCAACCAATACGACAAACGAATTAAGCGAAAAGCAAGACCAAAACTTTTCTCATTTTAAATTTACTTATAATATTTCTGATATAAATAAAATAGGACTGTTTAGTCTAACCTGTCAACAGACTCCATATGTAATCATCAACCAATTCTCTTTCAGCTTCATGTGCAGCACATTTAGTGATTTTTATCTGTTGTTAATATATTCTCGTTTCTTAATGAAACACACTGTATACTTAAATGAAGATATCATCAAAAATATATGAAACACACTGTTCCAAATGCCCCAAGACCCAAAAAATAAGAACCTTCGCTTCTCAATGACTTATTCGTTAAAGTTTTTTAGTTTTCCAATGAAGCACCATGTATAAATAGGATAAAGATAACAAAAATGCATATAACACCCTGTATCTCGATTCCTAACAACATACTCTGTAGCTTCTATTCATTGAAACATTCGCAACACTCTGTATGCGACTTATAGCAATTATTAGAGTAAAAATAGGGTTGTAAAAATTGATGTAATTTTACATTTAATTTTATAAATTTAATTAATTTGGGTCACTCTGTATTTGCTATGTAGTTCTTGCATTGATCGGCGTAAAGCCCCCGAAACAATTTAAAACTTCAATAAAATATGCGGCGGTTGATTGCTACAATTTAACTACTCATTATGGAAAGCTGGTTGACTTAGTGCATACAGGTCAATCAAAATTGGACGTAATGACTGGTAAACACGTTTATGCATGTTTTGTAACATTATTACATACGTAACCAAATGAAATTAGTCTTCATTGAGAAAGTTGTAGTTCCATTAAGGATATTATTATAAATTGATAAATTGCATTTTAGTTAAAAACATTACTCGTGGCTACAAGATTAAATTTGTGTATATTACTTTCACTTTCGTTTTAATTGCTTCAGTATACAGGGTGATTCATAATGACGGGTATAAGTCTGCTCCTTATTGAGATATTGTGAACAAATGCATTAAGAATAGTGATGCAAAATACATGAATTGTTTCTCCAAAAAGATTGTCGCTTGGATGGGCACCTGAAAAAGCTCAAAATAGTGGAGGTAGAAGAATGTAGTAGAATGTTGAAATCGAGGTTGAAATGTGATAATTTGAAATGCATCAACTGTCATAAAAACTAATATATGCTTAAGCATTACGTCATAATACCTGTAATAGAATTCCGTAGTGGGCCGGTACAAGGTAAACATAAGAATGATTATAAATTCACGTTCAGTTTCATGATGTTATTTGTTACGAAATGTATGTGTATATAACTTTCCACATCCTTCGGTTTTTGGCATAAATAGTACGAAATATTTGTAAATATATTTATTTAATAAGAGATGGGATTGACAAATATTCCAGTAAATAAAGGAAAAAAGTTAACATTAATTACGCCCTATTTTCATCTTCCGGTTGGAAGTTGCATTTGGTACCTCATTAAACATGAGACAAAGTTCTGCATGAAAACGCGTGCGAGGGCGGAGGAAATGGCTCCAAAAGACCAGAAAAATAGGTTTTCAGTCAATATCTCCTAAAATATGGCAGTAAGAGATTTTTGGTTCAGATAAAAATTAAAGTTCAGTTAATTTTCTACAAAAATGGTCCCTATGATTTTTCTCAAAAATTTGACCGGTTTCGAGAAAAACGGCACCAAGCGCACCTCGAATAATGAGCTTCTGTGCTGTATGCCGGAAAGCACAGTCCGTGTATTTACACATCAGCGGGGGGACAAATTATTCAATAACTTTGTGAAAAATGCATATTTTCTCATGATTCAAAATTCATGTGAAAGAGGAATTCTGCTGCTATCATACCCTGTGAATTGAGTCACGCTTGACTCTTTTGGCCATATCGGAACACGGGTCAAACTTTCTGCTCCTGGGCAATTTTGACCTCGCCAGGAATTTGTTCCTATTTTTTTTTGTATTGCACTAATTTACTACAAAATTTTCTTGATTATGGGTCCTCATAAGGTCCCTTGTCACCCCTGAAATTTGTATACCCTAATTTTTTTTAATTTTCATTTAATCGTTGTTTATTGAATCCCAAACTTTTGCCGTTTTTGGATCGCGGGGAAATTTTGTGAACAACCATCAATTAAAAATTTATACATGATCCGATTGGTCTCTATGATACATCATTTGAAAGCTAAGAATGTCTACCTTTCGATTGTGCAATTACTTTTTTTGACGAAGTCGTCCATTTTTCAATAAAATTAGAAAACGCGGGCTCAAGGAAAAAACGCACTTTTTTGGTGGTTTTTTTCTCCCTGCTTTTTATTTCTAACATTTTAACACCTTAACTAGTGTAACGGGGGAATTCCCACATTTCCATCGATGTATATAAGTCATGCCTTTGATACCCCGGGGAAAAACCAGTATATCTAAATGTATACGCTATAATTTATTACTTTCGTTCCTCCGTCGTTCGCCGCGCGTGTGCTCTACGTGGTGCTCGTGTCGTCTGCTCATCTATTTGTGGTTCGTGTGAGTCACGCCAGTGTTCGAATTATAAATACAGCGATAATATGTTATCCCAAGAGGTAGAATTAGAGGAAACTGTAGACCCAGAAGAAGCTCTTGACCAAGAATCAGATGATGACTGGTGACGAACAGATTTATGTCATAATTACAATGTATTTTTATATACTTTTTTCATCAATTCACGGACAATTAACCCGCGAATCTCTTGTACTTTTGTTAAAAATTTTCTATGTAATATTTTAGTCTATAATGTATTATTCTTGTATAATTATATTGGGTTCTCCCGTTGATAAATAAATGAATAAATGAATAAAAAATATATTTTTCTATAAAAAATGAAACATGGAGAACGTTTATAACTCGTTATTCCAAAAACCTCAATCAGTCTGGTTGCAAAAAAATTTGCAAAAATTTGCGGAGAATCTGCAAGAAATTGTTGCTGAGTATTATGGGTAAATATTCTTCACTCTTGAGGCATTTTCAGTTTTCCTTACCAAAAGCCTAATGAACTTCAGTTTTTTGCCACATGTGCAAAGCTGATTGTTGCTAGATTCAGGTCCACTGGTGAGGTCCATCTCGCTAGAATTAATCTTATAGCCCGTTTTCCTAATAAGTATATCTTGAGGCCTCATCTGAGAGGAAAACAAGACCCTGGGAAACATAAATATCCATCAAAAGTGTCTGGTTACAGGGTTTCTCATTTATGGCACCGAGGATTTTCCCAATCTGTAAAATGTGGTGGCGCCATCTACAATTGGTTTCCACAATCCAAAACATTGAAAATAATGGATTTCCAACACCCCAATTCAAATTTTGTACAAAACTTGCATATTTCACAAGTCTCAAAATTTCCGGTATTTCAACCCGATTTTTTTGCAGAAAATATTAATTTTGCGAAAAAAATCATAATCATTTTTGTAGAAAATGACCTGAACTTCAATTTTTATCTGAACCGAAAATCTCTAACTGCCATATTTTAGGAGATATTGGCTGAAAACCTATTTTCCTGGTCTTTTGGGGCCATTTTCTCAGCCCTCGCACGCGTTTTCATGCAGAACTTTGTCTCATGTTTAATGATGTACCAAATGCAACTTCCAACCGGAAGATGAAAAGAGGGCGTCATTAATGTTAACTTTGCCTTTTTTCCTCCTTCATTTACTGGACTAAAAAGTAATTTGAATAGGACGCTGATAATACAATCCTTCCAATAATAGACACTGAAGAGCGCTAAGTAGTGTCTAATCAACGGAACTTCCAATGCAGGTCATGCAAATAGTACTGGAGACTCCAGAGCGGTTCACAAGGTACCCTTAGGAGACATCTTAAGGTGGGAACAGACCAAGCAAACATTGTTTTGCAACAGTGGAACAACACTCGAGAAATACACAAGTTTACTTTACACAGTGAGTACGTGTACAACAGTTGCGCAGCTGTTGCCGAACTGCTGGTCGGTGTTCGCTCCCGAGGCGGTACTTCGAAGGAAATGTTGCCGAACAGTACGCACATATCATAGCGTCTGAAGCTTTGACGCTTATAGGAGTCATCTTCGTGGTCGCTAGTGGTGCCTGCCTGAACCAGCCTGATCGAACACTGGACAAACACCGGAGAAAGCAGGCTGGTCGATGTTGCCCAATAGTTTGTCGAAAATGTTTTCTCCCCACGGAAACAAGTTAGCCAACAGTTGCCTACCTGTTGTTCCACTGCTGCACAACAATGTTTGCTTGGTCTGTTCAATACAAAGATCAAGAAAAGAATCAAAGAAGAAAAATACGAAGAGCTGGAGTATTTTCCTTAAATAAAAGATAAATATGAATGATTTATTTTAATTCAAGAAAATCTCGGTAACCGAGGATTGCAAGACTAAACGTTTAAACAGTATTTCAATATTTTTTCACTGCTGTATATCTGTGGGAATATCGATTTTTTTTTATTGGGCAGTGAAGTTAATCGGGATGAACTCGAACGTGTTATGGATGAAGAATCTACTCAATCACCGTTAAATTGCATTCGTTGTCTATAAATAATAATTACATTTGATACTTCAAATTGGTTTCTTCCTATAGTTCTAATAGTCGATAGAAATATATAAATACTATTTTAGATTAAATCATTTTACGTTAATTTTGAGGGATAATGGATCGTACATTTAAAACACCCAAATAAAATTTTTCTCCACCCTTGGTACTTTGTGAGATGCGTGCTGGTAAAGGGACCAAATGAAATACACATTTTTTTGCAAATCGTTATCTGGCTATTTATACTTGTAAATAATCTCAAATTTTTGTTTAAATAAGCAAATGCTTATACAGCGTGTCCACGGATGAAGTATCCTATGGGTGAACATTTTTTAAATATTAATTTAGTGAAAAATTGTTATTCTTGATAAAAAGTTTTGCTTGTTCTGAAACCCCATAAAATGAAATAAAATTAAAGTTTTTCAAAACCCGTCTCATTTTATGGCCAGTTTTATGAAAACCTGGAGTCTAATTCGATTCAGAATTGAATTTTCCATACAAAGAGGAATTATCCGCATCGAAAAGCCTTAGGTATGGATTTTAGAATTTTCAGGTTTTGAAAAGTCCACACCGAAACTTATACTAATTCGCGAAGACTCATAATTTTCATATCTCAGGTTTTTCGAGGTGGAAAATTCCCCTTTTTTTAGAAAATTCAATTCTGAATCGAGTGGCGTAGACTAGAACCTTGCAAACCTTAAGGTTCCCGAGATATTAGAGAAATGTCAAAAAGTCAGACTCCAGACTCATAAAACTGGCCATAAAATGAAACGGGTTTTGAAAAACTTGAATTTTATCTTATTTTATGGGGTTTCAGAACAAGCAAAACTTTTTATCAAGAATAACATTTTTCACTAAATTAATAGGTATTAGGAAATTTTTCACCTGTTGGATACTCCATCCGTGGACACGCTGTATAATTAATATTATGTTTCGTGTGTTTTAATTATTATTTGTTACTGTTTTTATTTTGTTTATTTATTATTATTTTTCACTTAATTAATATTTAAACATTTTCCACCTATAGGATACTCCATCCGTGGACACGCTGTAGATTAAGTTTTGTGGGGTAATTTAATTTTTCACTCTAGATACGCCGCTGATATAAGCGTCATTCCTAATGGACCGAACAAAGTAAAAATCAATTAGATCAGTAATATAATTACACAAATCAAAGCAAATTAAGACTAATGACTATTCCAGAGAAAAATGCAAAAAAATAAAAGCAAACGTTTTTAGTTCACTTTGATGTTCAATTACAGTTAGCAAGAAGTAAGTAACGAGTGTAAACAATGTCCGTGCAGAACACACGTGAGAATGATTTTTTGCCTTTATTCTTTGTACTTGATTAAGACTTACAGGGCCGTTTTTAGCACAATAGCTCCGAGAGAATATTCTTGCTAAATTACTATAAACCTCATTTAAAAACCAGGAGGAGTGATTTGAATTTAAGTTGGCAATTCTGTAGACCTCTGATTGGTCAGATTCAGCCCAGTTTCACACAACACTTTTTAATATTGACATCAGCTGATAGTTTTCATTTTTGATAGTTCTGACAGATAAATAAATGAATATTGGATGAAAAACCAAAAATATTCTCAAGCAGTGGGTACATTATTACTTTACATTTTTTTTTAAGTTTTAAAGTCGGTTTAGCGAGTACCTATTAAGGGAATACTGAAGTAGAGGAACATTATATAGTGCAGAAAATATTGGTGGAATACCAGGACTTTTGAAAAATTGTGATGAGTGAATAAAAAATGTCGTTCGAAGAACAAAAATGTTATCTGTGCTGGACAAAATTTTACAAGCTTCAAACAAACGTTCTGACTGTCTTGAAACAAATTAAATTTATCTGTGTCACCTTTTGACGTGTCAAATGTAGGTACTATTTATTTGTTATATACATATTTGGGAAGAAATCGTCAAAGTTAATCGGAAGAAGATGCCATGGAAGATATAAAACAATACAGAAAAGAATGGGTTTGGTAGAAAAAACATTATTGGTTTTTGAAGTTAAAAAGAAGGAAGAAGGTATCTCAGAAGTATTTGAAAAGTGGTTTATTACACTTAATCCGGCAACATAAAGATAACTGTTGGTAATGTTTAAATTAATACTGCATATTGCTCTACAATGCTATTAATTTTGTAGTATTGTTATTGCCAGAACATATTATCAATTGTCATATTGTTTTCAATTTAATTGTAATAAATATAATTAAAGTAACTTGACTATCTGCAACTCTCCACCATCAACAATGACCATAATTTGTTTGCTGTCGATGTGAATCTGAATCTTCTTATGTTTGAATAAGAAACGAAACAGGAAAAAGTCTTACACTTTGTTTAATGCGTAGGTACATCTGAAAAATATACTACAGATCAGAGCAGAAATCGACTTATGACTAATATCTTTGCTATCAAGGCATATTTAATATATTTGGAACACGACTGTTGACTACGTTTTCGGAACACACCCTTTAGTAACTAATCTGGTAACTTTTAGTGGTGTGAGTAAGGCTTTTTAAATTACTCCTCCTGGTTTTCAAATGAACCAAACAGGGTTGCCAACTTTATTATAATAAAAATAGCATTGCTTGTGAAAATAATCGCCGAAATCGCAAGTTGTCATAGAGCGAGCGAAGCGAGCAAAAAGCGCGCCGCTGGCGAGAATTTTTAGAATCGGCGATTTTTTTTTCGAATCGGCGATTTTTCTGAATGATAAAAATGACATATTTTAGTAATTTTGCACTTATCATGAGATCTATATTTTTATGAAAATTTTTCTTGGTACTTACGTATTTTGACCTGAAAAACACGAATTTCATAATATAATCGTGAACATATCTCTAGTTTTCGAAATAATTGATGCCAAAAGTTTGAAATTTCACCTTCTATGTATGGCAAGTTTTGGGCAAGTATTGTATCTTTGTATCTTCTTAGATCCCAGGACATATTGCATACATTTACCATTGTTAATTATGATTTTTGTCTGAGAAAGGCATCATAAATATATTATTTTTCCGTAATTTTCCTATTATTTCATCAACTAGCCCACATAAACAACGGCCATTTTGATAACAATGATGGGACACAGGGACACCTCCATACTAAGAGTCTACTGAATAAGTTAGACAACACAAAATGTGGGCGTACAGAGACTGCTGGACATGTTTTAGATTGTAATTATTATATGTGGTGTAAAATTATTAAAAAATGTTTTTATTTTTTATCTTTGCAGACTGTTGCAAACCTGTTTGAAACTAGAACAATTCGTACTTGGGATATGTTATTAATTAAAAATAAATTAATAAATAATAATTCATAGATTTATGAAATAAAAGATGATTCCCGTTGCAATAAGCTAGTAGTTAATTGGCTAAATTTTATTTAAAGCCTGTCCTGTATTGCGGAATTTAAATTATATGTGCACCTAGTTCATGCTGTTAACGGAATGCGTTGAATTAAAGATCTATTTGGTTAATTTAATTATCAAAAAAAAATCCCATTGTTTTCAAAAGAACTATATATGTATATACATATATTTTAAATTTCTTAAAGCAAATTTCATACCATAGATGCATTGTTTGAGACAAATCTCAATTAACCTTTTATCCACAGATTTTACTCCTATCGTAGTTTGGATTCCATTTTATACTTGTTTAAATAGTTTGCTGTAAAATAAAATACGGCCTTGTACTTTTGTTTGCGGCGTAAATGGAATTTGAATAGAGTATAGTTAGTGAACCTATGAGTAGAAATTGTGAACTCTATTATTAAACACCTACTAGTTTGCTTCTATGAGAACTGACAAGGATTCAGAAGGAATCACTTTGGAGAGGAAATAATACAATATCCCTCCAGTCAAACTAGTTGCCTAATTAGAAGTCACAAAGCTTCTGGAAGTAGGTAGATAACATGGGAAATTGTACAAAGATCCAGTTCAAGTGCCGGAACTGTTGAGCACAACCCAAGGAATGAATGAATGAATTACATTTCATAAAACGCAATGCAACCTAATTTGAATAAAATAAAATTTCACAAAATCAAACGACCTAAATTTCATTTCTTTTTGTGGTTCCAAGAATAAAACCATATTATTATCGAGATTATTATTAAACAACCAAATGAAAACTAATACTTTACTTAACTTTAATACGAGGCCGATAAATTTGGGTTAACCGCAACTATTAAAGATAAATACTATTTTTATTATTTTTTTTATTGGAAAAGAAAAGTAAAAATATTTATTAGATTAACTGTATTGGTAGATATTAATGAGATTTAATTTTTTTCGCTTTCTTTTTGTAGTTTTTAGTAGTGCTAATTATCAGAAAGCGACATAAATAAATAAAATTATTTATAATTCACAAAAATGTTTTTTCTAAATATGGCTAATTTTGTCGTTAGTTTATATTAACGCATCTACCCAGTAACAAGAGGAAATTGAAAAAATGGTCAATCCCTGAAACGCTGAATCTCGGTGCACGCGAATTCCCGTCAGGTTTTTTAATGACCAATATAATACACTTGAGTTCCCGTTCGACATTTGCAGGTATCTTAATCCCGCACTCGAATTGCCGCGGGACTGCCCTAATAGTTTACCCTGGCGGGGTTAGGTTAGGTTGGGTTAGGTTTCTTATTATTTCTAAAACAAATGTGCAAATACCTTTACCATTTAATTTATTTTATATTTCGTTAATCTCCTTAATTTTGTGTTTATCTTGTTGCGCGCAATTCGGCTCCTAATTTTGGTGTTATTACTTACTATAAACACCTTTTAAACAGGTCAGTTTTCACCCTGACGGGAACTCGAGTGCAGCCAGCTTAACGTACCCTAATTAAGACATAGGTAGAGTGTAGAGTGGTTATCCTGACGGGAATTCGCGTGCGTCCCTGAATCTTTATCGTCTCGTGACCTGTACGTGATCAACGGCATTACGTGGTATTCATATAATTTATATCAATAGGTTGTAGAAATAATGTGATCATCACTAATATCCTGAGTGTCCCTTTTTTATTAATTGGAGTTTTTTTTTGGTACAAACCTTTACAAATGTATATAAATCTGTAAATGTCATCCTGTTTTAATTATGTTCTCGTTTTTCTAAATTATTAAATAAACATATTTTTTTCCACTATTAGCTGTGAAGTTGGCAATTATTGCTTCTTCTAGCCTACTGAGAAGTTGAATTTCGCTATTAGTGCTTAATAATTTTTTTATTATTAACCTAGGTCAATATAATGGACAAATTCAAATATTTTAAAAATTCGGGGATAGTAGTTCAACAAAAACTTGTGCAACATAATTTTGTATACCCAGGAGATTGTCTTTAACGTATTTGCTGCTTGATACCTATCAACATAAAATTATTTGAATAAAAATTTCATTACATAGTTTAAAATTCGCGCTCAATCAAAAATGATTGATGACATAATATACTGAAAACTGACAGTGTACTTGTCAGTCAGACGACGGAGGAATGCTTCTCGTGGCTTTTGTGAATTATTTTAAATTTTTGTCTTAAATTTGGCTAGTACTGGAAAGAAATGTATATAAACCATTGGGGGGAAGACATTTATAAGCCTCGGAGTAATTATCTTCAATTATCTTTGAGACATTTTTTTTCTTTTTTGTACAAAATAAGTGAGTCTAGAGCTCTATACAAAAGCATACATGTTTAATGTTGGAAAAGGTTATGTCAGTTGACTGAAAATAATATAAGAAGCAGGCGGAGAATATCCTTTGCAATATCAAACGATGCGTTTAGTTGAACGTATAAAACGACATGTAACAAAAAAATGAAAAAAGGGTGATGTTTAATGTCCCAAGTGTAGGATCCCCAAATGAATAGAGCTTGTAATACATCTACAGTATAGGAACGAACCAGTAGGTACCAATATATATTCTGTATAAGTGTACAGTGTACTGTTCTACAATATTTAAGAAAAAACATTTAACACGTTCAAGTCATTTTAAAACTTTTGCCACCTATGCCTATGGTACAATGAATCGTAAAGCGATCCGTTCAAGGTCATCAAAAGCTCTGGCAATTTATGAATGAAATTTATAAGAGTTATACTACTGGTTCGTTTCTATACTGTGATAAATCATTGATAATTACAAAACGGGCTTAATACACAAAACAACACTTACGTGAAAATGTACTTAAACGTCCATTATAATGATATCGGGAAAGTTTTCAATATTTTCACGTTCAAAACGCACTTAAAGGCACAGTACACAAATTAAAACACTATTTATTACCGAAAACTAAATTATTGTTAATCACAGCACTAGAAAAAGATATTAAAATACACCAAAGATGACCAAGTAGATGACTAAATTATTAGAAAAACATATAACTCTTCAAACTCGATAGTCTCGATACCTTTCCCTTTGTTGCTTTGGTTCAAACTAAATATTTCGATAGTTCGGGAATTATCGGGTGGCAAAAGAAAAACGTTTGTAATTATATTCAAAATAATAATATGAATCATTAGAACAAAGAAGTTATACATGGTTCTCGTGATTTTTATTTATTAAAAAAACTTGAAAATAATGAAAAATTATTGTAGATGATTTTAAAAATTCTTAATTACTTTTTGTTTGAATGACTAGATACCTACCTAATATGTATATTATTTCATTTGATAATAGATACGAAGATACATAGGGTGTCTTATAATTTTATAGAACCAAAAATAGATTACAAAAAAATGCAGTGAATGTACAGGAAATGAAAGACAGGTCAGCATTGGCCCAATTAACCGGATAATAATCCCTAAATACCTATAGGCCTTAGAATTCTTATAAACCTTACAAAGGCTCTTAATTCTAAAATGGATTATACAGTGATGAGAAAATGTGTGGAACCAAGTAAATATCTCTGGAATTATTAGAGACATCAAAATGAAATTTGGAAGGTGGATACTACAGTAGATTGCCTATTTGTTTTCATATTTTTAAACAATTTTGAACTTGTGGTTTTACGGGAAGTAATTGCGATTTTAAAACTTGCAATGGAACACCCTGTATATTATTTTAGTTTCTGATGAAACATTTTATAACGAATACAAAAATATCCGGTTCGATTTTTTTTATTTCAATCTACCGACATTTCATCACAGATGGATTGGAAGAAGGGGTACGTACTTATGAATGGCCTGCACGAAGTCCCGACCTTAATCCACTAGACTATTTTCTGTGGAATTATTTAAAGTCTAAGGTTTATGTTGATAGACCAAACAATTTGCAAGAATTAGCTGCAACAATAACTCAAGAGATCCAAAGAATTCCACCAGAAGTAATAGCTAATGTTACTAGAGAATTTACAAACCGACTTGCCTATTGTCAAGAAGTAAACGGTGCTCAGTTTGAACATCTAATACATTAATTTTAGTTTACTCAAGTTTCAATGTTTTGAAAATCACTTAGTTTCAGTTAATAATTATGATTATTTCTTTAATGGATATTAGATTTTTCCTTTCCTTAGTTACTTTTCTGTTAATATCTCGGTAGGTATTGAAATAAAAAATATCATACCCGATATTTTTGTATTTTTAATAAAATGTTTCATCAGAAACTAAAATAATATACAGGGTGTTCCATTGCAAATTTTAAAATCGACATTACTTCCGGTAAAACCGGAAGTTCAAAATTGTTAAAAAATATAAAAACAAATAGGCAATCTACTGTAGTATCCACCTTCCAAATTTCATTTTGATATCTCTAATAATTCCAGAGATATTCACTTGGTTCCACACATATAAAACTAGGAAGATATGTAAAGTGTATGCTAAAATAATTTTATTGATATTGTAAATCACTTTTAATAGCTTTGTTGGTTTGGAATACAAAAATTTTTAAAATTTATGGTTATCTAGGGCAAAAAAAATTTTACTTTCACTGGCCAATTGTATGATTTCAAGGCTTGCAAGAACCTGTAAATATTAATAGCAATAATAATAAAAATGAAATGACCTCGTTTGGCAATGTTGAATAATAAATTATTCAGACTCATATTATAGTTCAACTGCAATCCATTTTTTAACTGAAATGACTAAATTTTTGAAGCTCACATTGTATTAAAAGTATGAGAACAATCAGTGGCGGCTCGTGAACTTTTTGAGAGAGGAGGCTGGACATGAAACGTTTTTGTAAAAATATACTTTATGCAGCCAATTAATTTAACCTTCGCGCAGCGGCCGTACCAACTACCAATTCTCTAAAATTACCTTTGTTAACTGAATTTTCAGCTTCATCGTGCCCTTTAAAAGCCAAATCTTGGGATCATAAATACAACAAGAAATCAAAGATTTTTTTTAAAACTTTTTGTCTCTAACTATATGGTTATGATTTTCTATTTCGCGTGTACTAGCGGAGTCAATCACATTATAAATAACAATATTTTGTTTACTGGTTAATTTAAACTCAATACTTGATATAATATGTTCCTGGGATTTTTCATGTCTGTCTAGATCGCGAGATAAATTTTTTAAATCATTATAACTCAAGCGCCCCAAACATGAAGAATTATAAGTTGTAAAGAGTAAACAATTCCAACAATATAATTTATTGTGTACCTCAGATCCAGTTAACCATGAATATTTTTTATAATTGTCAGTGTTAAATGATCGACTTTGATACTTACCTGTTAACACTAATCCCTTCAAATCCGGTAGGGGCCGTTTATTTTTAAAAAACACTTTTTTATCATATGTTAATCCACTAAATGGATTTTCTAGAAACTC